>LOJH01009146.1:719-13037 GCA_001685095.1 Ellobius talpinus
TCAGTGTGGATGGATTTATGTTGAGGTCTTTGATCCATTTGGACTTGAGTTTTGGACATGGTGATAGATATGCATTCTTCTACCTGTTGACATCAGCTATACCAGCACCATTTGTTGAAGATGTTTTCTTTTTTCCATTTTGTAATTTTTGGCTTTGTTGTCAAAAATCAGGTGTCTATAGGTGGGTGGGTTAGTATCCGGGTCTTCAACTCGATTCCATTGGTCCATTTACTTATACCTTCTTAAGCTCCACTATGAAATTCAGAGCCTTTGAGCTGAATATTCAGAGACCCAAAGTTGATTTAAAAAGAAAAAAAATGAGTTTTGTACCCTTAAGACACAAACATCCATAGCCAACCCTACTACTGTCAGCCACTGTCTCGGTGTCACCACCCACTGCTTTCTAATACAAAAAGACAGGTGGGAGGAGAGATTTTCAGAAGTATCACTCCACTTGTAATGAATGAGTTACCTTCTTTTTACCCCTTCATGGAAGGGAAAATACCTGGAGATGTTGTTTGTAAACACGAATTTACCCTTTCATGTTGGAGTCTTTATGCTGCAGTCTGTGGCACCCTGGGTATCTTCGAACACTTTCCAGTGGTTCTGAACATCAAAACTAGTTCCTCATGAGTCTTAAGACACCATTAGGGAACAAAAGCAACAGACAATGTATCATCCATGCCTGGTCACAAACCAAGGATCAGCATCGAACTTAATAACAGTCACAGTGTTCTTCATTTCCACACTGATGGAGAAGTGGGGAAGGTCCCAAAGAATTCCTTTATGAATTAGAATTAGCAAAAAATAGTTAATTATGTTTAATATTATTCATTAACCTTTACTCTACATTTCTAAAAATTGGTCTAAGAGAAAATGTATGTGAAGCCCCTGTAAGGTACCATATTGTTATCAGGAAAAGAACTTTATGCTTAGGTTATGATGGGAGTAGCTATTTTCAAGAAATAGCGTCTCCATTTTTTTGATATTATAACAAATCAATGCAAACACGATACCTTATAGCAATACAAGTTATTTTAAATATCTAATGGTCAGAAATCCAACATGAGTCACATTAGGCTAAAATTTGGCAGAGCTGTGTTCCTCTAAGACCTTTGGAATTTATCCCTTTGCTTTTTTCATGTTCAGGAGACTGCCTGCATTTTCTTGGCTCATGGCTACTTACTCTGTCTCTAAAGTAAAAGGCATGACACCTAATTCCCCTGCCTCCTTGTTTTATTTATAAGAACCCCAGTGATTGCAATGGGCCAGCCAACCCCTTTAACTCAAGATAATCACACGCTCTTACAATTCTTAGCTGAAGTGTGTCTGCCATGTCCCTTTTGCTGTGTGAGGAAATATGAACAGGTTCCAGCTAGATAGAACAGAGTCATTATTTGGCTTACCATAAACACCATCTTGGCTTAAGAGAATGAATAACAGACCAAAAGAAAAGATAGTTATTCAGTCTTGGTGTGCTGGTAATATGTTTTCTCAAAATCAACAACACTGTAACTTTTAGGAAATCAGATCATAAATTTTGTTGTGAAAGATAAAGTTCAAGCTTTCAAGTGATGATTAGAATAGCGGAAAACTTGTGTCACCAAGATGAAGTGGAGAGTTTTCTCACCCTTAGAGACCTTTCTGATAAGATTGCAATGTGAAATTTACAAATCATTGTGGAGGAATGAGATGTGTTCACTTTCAGAGGATCTGAGCAACTAAATAAACCAACATTTTCTGATAATGCATGATGTTACAAAATCAGGCATGGGGAGAAGATGACTCAGGACCTAAGATAGATGAATGAGTTTTAATGCAATTATGTAAACACCAGAATATGGTTTTACATTCTACATTTGCATTCTACACCAATCATAAAAAAACCCTTCTTCACCAGGTATGGTAGAAAATACCTATAATCCCTGAATTCGGGAGGTTAAAGCAGGAGGCTGGGAAGTTTGGAGTCAGTGTGAGCCACACAGAAAGTTAGAGAAGTTGGGAAATCGGTATCAACTTTCTGCTGTTTCCTCTCCCTGCTTTTCAGCTAGACTGAAACAATTGTTTGTGGGAAGCAGAGAATAAAATGTGACGAGCCCTGGAAGGCTCATTCAAGCAGATGTCTTAGGATCTGAGCTACTTCTGTTGCTAATTTTTCTTAATAATATCCAAAACTTCTGGAATTTCTCACGAACTATCCAGAAACTTCTCTAGTGGTGATGCCTAGAGGACCACACTGGGGATCCTGAAGCTACACACTGACTCTTTAGAAAGGTATAGCAACCCATCAGGAAGGTCAGTTATGGCTTTAGGAGGAGAAACTCTCAGTCTGCCTGTCTCCCACTTCTTGTTCTAATCTTATCTCTGACCTCAGCCCAGACACTGGAGGAGAGCTAAGCCACTTAAGACCTTCAAACTCAAACAATGCATGCAATGATAAATTCATCAATCTCACCCAAAATTCTATATCTTGTGTGTATGTTCATACATGTACATGGGTTGTGTGCAAGTAAGTATACATGCATGTGTATGTTTATATGTGAGGAAGCCAGAATCATTTCTCAATTGTCATCTACCTTTTGTTTTCTTTTTTAAATTTTGCAATCCTTTTTGATAATATTTTTATTGTTTTATTGAGCTATATATATTTCTCTGCTCCCCTTCTTTCCTCCCCCTGCCCCTTTACCCTCTCCCATGATCCCCATGCTCCCAATTTACTCAGGAGATCTTGTCTTTTCCTACTTCCCATATAGATTAAATCCATGTATGTCTCTCTTAGGGTCCTTTTTGTTGTCTAGGTTCTCTGGGGTTGTGAATTGTAAGCTGGTTTTTCTTTGCTTTATGTCTAAAAGCCACTAATGAGGGAGTACATATTATATTTGTCTTTCTAGGTCTGAGGATGTCATTATTTTTTTCCACTGTATAGTACTCCATTGTGTAAATGCACCACATTTCCTTATCCATTCTTTGGTCAAGGGGCATTTAGGTTGCTTTCAGGTTCTAGCTATTACAATAATGCTTCTATGAACATAGTTCAGCACATGTCCTTGTTGTATGATTGAGAAAAAATGGTATTGCTGGGTCTTGAAGTAGGTTGTTTCCTAATTGTCTGAGAAATCACCATACTGATTTCCAAAGGCTGTATGGGTTTCACTCCCACCAGCAATGGAGGAATGTTTACTCCACATCCTTTACTCCACATCTTCTCCAGAATAAGCTGTCATCAGTGGTTTTTATCTTGGCCATTCTGACAGGTCTAAGATGGAATCTCAGAGTTGTTTCGATTTACAATTCTCTGAAGGTTAAGGCATTTCCTTAAGTGTCTTTCAGCCATTTTATATTCATCTGTTGAGAGTTCTCTGTTTAGGTCTATACATTATTTTCTTTTTTAAGACAGGGTTTCTCACTGGTCTAGACTCGTCAGGTACAATGGATTGGCTAGTAGATGATTCCCAGGGACCCATACCTGTCTCTGTCTCCCCACCACTGGCATTTATGAGGGCAATGCCAACATTCTTGGTGGTGGTGGCAGTGGTTCTCTACATGAGGCATGTGAGACACACTTGGATCCTTTTGCTTCTGGCACTTTACCAACAATTACCATCTCAGCCCAAGAACTCTCTCGACAGCAACGTTTAACCCCTAGTGACCCAGAGACCACACAGAATTTAACAAGCACCGCTAGACCTATAGGCAGTTGTAACAAGTGTTCTTGAACAGTTGTGCTTCATGCCAGTTCCCCCAAATGTTTTAAGCACACAGATCCCCAAAAGAAGATAACAAAAAGAGGATTCAGAGCAGCGGTGCTATGAAAGGTATCTCTACTCCTG
Source organism: Ellobius talpinus (assembly GCA_001685095.1). NCBI lineage: Eukaryota > Metazoa > Chordata > Mammalia > Rodentia > Cricetidae > Ellobius > Ellobius talpinus. Next base: position 4,550 of record LOJH01009146.1, read on the forward strand.
CTAACCCAGCAGTATTATTAATTTTCCAACAAAGATGCTGATGACATCACCAGCAACAGCTGGTGTGTGTGTGTGTGTGTGTGTGTGTTGTGTGCCAGACATTGTACCAGGCACTGTTAAAGGTCATGGTAGCTCTACAAGTTCAGTTGTCTGCCCTGCTATAGGGAAAGAAACTAGAAGCCAAAAAGTTCAGGGACCTGCCAAAGTTAGTAAAACTGAGAGATGTGAGCCTAGAGGTTCTGCTCTAAATAATGTACTAAAAAAATACCACATACAGTATTGTTTTGTGTTTCTAATATATATATATATATATATATATTACATCTGCTTTGTAATAAGCCTACAGAAATCACACTACTTCCTGAAAGCTTACTAAAGTTGATACTCTCACGATACCTGGAAGCTTTGGTGCCCTCCTTGGTGCACAAATACAAAGCCTTGGAGAAACTACATCATTGGATTTTACTCCACTGATAACCTGATAATAAACTCCACAAACTCAAGAAGCTTTTATGATCTTCCTCACAACTTGTCTATGTGAAAGATTGAACAATGGCACAGAAGGTTTTAAATGGACAGGAAGGCTAGAATTCTAGGCCAAAAGAAAAAAAAAGCCCATCTGATATGTTTCTGTGTAAACAGCTGCTACTGTGTGAACATGTGTATTCTCTCCACATTTCATGTAGAAGCTTTACCGCCAATACGATGGCGTTAAGAAGAGGGGGGGAGTTACAAGTTACTGAGAATTTCTCACATGTGAATGGATTAAAAGTCCTTCTAAAAGAGCCATCACACAACATCCAGGCCCTTTTGGCCCCTCTGCTTTGACCATGTCCTTCAGAGGTCACAGAAGGAAAATGTCATCTTGGTGTAGAGGGCAGCTCTCATCAGACAGCAAACCAGCTGCCACCTCTATTTTAGACTTTCCAGCCCCCAGAACTGTGGGGAAGTGAATTATCTTTCATCTTAAGTTATTTAATCTTGCTAATAGTCACAGTATTGTAAACAGATTAAGACTGTTCCAGAAATAAGCACATCTTTTAAAGCAGTAGGCTCCAACTTTTTTCCAGTTCAAGCCCACAGGGTCATTGCCTAATTCCTTTCCTAATATCAGTGACATATTTCACATCTAAATGCTTAGAGGTAAATTCTCTGCTCTGTCAAAACCCAAAGGAAAAGATTTTTCAGCTCAATAGAGGCTGTGCGTTATACTGCAGGCAAATACAATCAGAAGCATGACATAGCATATGTCAGCAATATGTTCTCTACTGAAGCCAAATTCAAGAGAAGCCAAATCTCTATGAGTAGCATATGCTATAACTAACGTATAATAAAACATTTCTATATATGCATCACCTCCTAAGGTATATAAGATTAACCTTCAATATTTGATGAGTGACCTTCTGAAATGATATAATTAATCCTTAACATATTACATGTGGGAAGCCGGGCCAATATAAACTCAAAACCTGAAGCACCTTTTTACTCAACTTTGGCAGACAGCATTCCACAGGCCAAGCAACTGCATAAAGAAATCATCTCAGTTAATTTTTCTGTTTCTTCAATAAAATATCCTAACAAAAGCAACTTAAGGAAGGGTTTATTTTGACTCTTGGTTCCGAAGCACACCCATCATGCTGGGGAAGTCAAAGCAATGGGAGCTTGAAGGAAATGGTCATGTTACATTCCCAGTTGGGGAGTACAGAACGAGGAAAGTTTACACTCATGTAAGAGTAGAGTAAAATGGCATGTAGAAAATCTGCTCCTAGTCCATGACAAACTTTAGATGCCAGGCTTGAATGCCAGCTAGTCATTGACTTTGCCCACTGCTTGTACTATCGCCTAAAGTGGCCAAGGCAGGCCTCTGGTCAGAGAGAGGAAGAATGGAGAGACACAACATCAGTACTGACCAGGTCAGGTCCACCACCCAAACCTTCTCTTTCTTTCAGCCTCCTCTATTACACCACTCCCCACTGTTGGTGACTGATGTCACTTATCAATCAATGACTGAGCATTTCTTGCTTACTAATGTGACACATTGATGTGATGCTATCAAATAAAGTAGTATAGCATAGGATCACAAACACCAGAATTGTTTGTCCTGTCTGTCATTTTGGAAGTAGAAGTCCAAAACTGAATTGGTTCTTCTAGAAACCATGAAGGAAACTGTCTTCTGCATCTCTCCTGCTCTGATGATTTGCCGGTCAGACTTAGCACTCCTTGGTTTGTACATGTAACTCAGATATCTGCCTTCATCTTCACACGGCATTGTCTCTGTGTGTATGTCTGTCCATATTTACCCTTTTTATAAGGACACCGGTCAAACTGCATTAAACCACAACCTTAATGGTGTCATTCAGTTTGATTACCTGAGAGACCCTATTTCCAAATAGCCTTACTTAATTAAAATGTACACAACTTTGTGTATAGGGAGGAAAGACAAACATGGAAATATGGAAACACAATAGCTCCATCAAATGTGGGGTTCCAAACTGGATCCCCCGGAAGCTTTTGCTGCAAGTTACCCACAGGTCAGTTGCCTGACATTAACAAATGCAGGAGGTATTGTTGTCAGGGATAATGTTTCTATTGTAATGTCAACACTGCCCTTGGGTAGGGAGAGTACAGTGTTTTCTAAAGGATACGCAGTGAAGTATCAAGAGTCACAGGGCACTCAGCTAGTAACCTGCATTCTGTATTGTATACACGGCTTTACTATGAAGTTTGTGATTGTTTTAACTTTTTTAAAATCCTTCTCTTGAGAGCTTTGGTTTTCTATTTCCCTCTTACATGTGACTCCTGTTTTTTGTTTATTTGTTTGTTTGTTTGTTTTACTTTTTTTTAGTTAATAAGCCCTCGTAGGCAGATGACCTTTTGTATCTTCTACAACTTAAGGAGACTGACGTACAGATGATAGTTAGTACCAAACACATACAGATAGTTACTACCAAACACATACAGATAGTTACTACTAAACACATACAGATAGTTACTACTAAACACACAGATAGTTACTACTAAACACACAGATAGTTACTACTAAACACATACAGATAGTTACTACTAAACACATACTTGATTTAACCAATGTAAGAATCATTAATCCATTTTAGTAAATTAGTGAAATTTGATGGGAAAAGACATCTACCCAACTGACTAAACTGTCTAAAGCAGCATAGCCATTGGTCCATCTTTATGGCTGTGGTTGTATACGGACCTCTGGCTTCACCCTAACCTTAGCAGCAGTTTTATTTGCACTTGATACTAGAAATTTTATTGTCATTGGACTGCATTCTGTCCTTCTCAGAAATCCTGTGAGATAAGCAAGGCAGATGTCTTATCTGTCTTGTAAATGAAGACAGTTTGGCTCAGTCAAGAGATTCATCCCAAGCCACCTATTTAGAAGATGGTAGAGCAGAGACCTGAACTCTTCCAATTTCAGACTTCCCACACACCTTTTCGAGCCTGGAAAGAGGTAGGAATGGGTGTACCTGTAAGGGGACTCACTTGAACATTTGTGCCAAAAGAGATGTAAGTCAACAGCATCATCCCCAGGAATCAAGAACCTTGTATATACATCATGTATAACAACTACACGCCAAAGGACAAAATCTCATGCAGATTTTGACTATCAACTTAGCCACACAAATTTAATGGTCTCTAGGATAATATGGGTAATGACACATTTGTATAAATTTCACTATAAATATTCGTGGACATAAAAAGCACAAATCTGATCAGTGAAATCTGGAGAAACTTAAAGGTTTTGCCATTTTTATAAATTTAAGGGGAACGGATCAAGAAACACAAACATTATACACTTGATAGTGAAAGATCATAGCTATATAAATGTTTACATTTTATTTTTTAAAAAAAGCATTCGTGAGTATAAATACTTAGACTAAATTAGATCCTGTTTACATTTTGGCGTGCTTTCCAGAGTTTTACGGGGGATCTATTTAACAAATTGCTTTGTCAGTGGTGTCTTCCCAACAGGAATTGGGTTCCCAGAAATTCTAGCTTCATTTCTGTTGCTGTTATAAAAATATCTTGACAACAAGCAGCTTAGGAGAGAAAGCTTACTTTAGCTCACAATTCCAAATTACAGTCCATCATTGCAAGGAAGTCAAGGCATCTAGTCACATCCACAGTCAACACACAGGGGAATAAATGCTTGCACATTTACTTGTGCTCAGCCCCTTCTCTACACATATACAGTCCAGGACCAAAGCAGTGGGAATGGTGCTTCCCACAATGGGTAGTTCCTCTCACTTCAGTTAAAGCAATGAAGACACTCTCCCACAGACATGTCCACAGGTCAACTCGATCTAGATAATTCCTTATTAATTAAGAAAATTAATTAAGAATTAATTGATTGATTAATTAATTAAGAAAAACTAATTAATTAAGAAAAGCTCTCTTCCCAAAATTAAAACCAAACTAAAAACAACAACAAAATACTCTCTTCCCTGGGAACTCCATATTGTATCAAATTCACACTTAAAATTAACCATCACACCAAGTAAACATTTAATTTAATAAACAAATAGTTTCAAAATAGAATTAACTAAAAATGTATAGTCTATGTATTACACCATGTTTTAATTCCACATACTTTTCTTCATTTCCAGTTTAAAAATCAATATTGGTTCAGACTATGACACTCTAACAAGAAATAGCAAAATTACTAAAAGCTATTATATTAATATTTAATGTGGCATTGACTACCTTGACTTGAATTTTAAAAGTAGTAAATAAGAATCTGGTTAATGAATATTAATAAATTCAAGTAGATCTCCAAATGTAAACCGTGGCGAGGGGGTGTAGGGAGGGAGAGAGAGGGGTGTTTATTTAGAATAAGACATCTACACACTGCCCTCACCCTACTTCCATTTCTCTCCAATGAAAGTGAGAACATTTCCAAGAATGTGTCAGCCTGACTCTAGGCCTCACTGATGGCCACAACCTGCCCAGTCTCCCAGTCCACAGCATTAAATCTGAAGGTAGGAAAGGGAGCACAGAAGAAGAGTATTTGGGGGATATATTTAGGCAGCAGAAGAAATTTCAAAAATCAGTCTGCTAGCTGCATTGGAAGTCAAGAGTTCAGTTCTGTAAGGCCCTGTATAAAGGAGAGCAGCCACAAGTACAGTCAAACCAAGTCAGGGAACTGGGAAATGCGAGAGCGCCATAAAGCAACTCCTATACCAACAACAAAGATAATCGCAAAGTCATAGAGCCTTGAGTCTGGAAAGGACCACAGGTCCCGCCCCATGCAATGACAGCCAGCACTCCACACCGTGGGCATTTACTGGTGAGCTCATCCAGAGCTAGGGCTATTGCTAGCTGTGCTCAAGAAAGAGCAATTCACTGCCTGGGAAGAGCACACTAGTTACTAATAGAGCAGTTACTAGTACAGTAGTTACTAGTACGGTAGTTATCAAATTCCTAATCCGGACTCTATTTCCACATAAGTTACAAACACAGATGTGATACAGAACAAAGGTTTTTTTACAAAGCAGAAAAATAGTGTTTCAAAAAACTTTAAATTTTGTAGCACTTATGATTTCATGTAATCAAAACTACTGAATTCTGCCATTTTTGCATGAAAGCCACCATAGACAAAACATGAACAAATGAGTATGGTTTTGTTCTAATAAAGCTTTGTTTATAGCACTAGCAAGATGGCTCAGAGGACAAAGGTGCTTGCTGACAAGCCCGAGTTCTATTCCCAGGACCGACACAGCAGAAGGAAAGACACAAGTACTTCAGGACATCCTCTGACTTTCATGTGTATACAATGGCACACATACATCTTCATGCAAATAAATAAATAAATGCAATTATAAAAGCGATTTTTAAAAGTATTTTATAAAAACATGCAGCAGATCTGATCTGACAAGTGAGTAATAATTGCACCTTCCCTGGTCTACAGATGCAGCATTGTGCTTTCTTGAACTTTTGAATCAATCCCTTCAGCTTCATCCTTCAGGTTATGGGGAGGTGGAAGAAAGGGGCTAGTTTTCACCCATGTTCCTTAAGATCATATAAAAGTCACAAAATGCTTCCCAATTAATGTAATTAATCTTTGAACTCACACAGGTACACACATACCCCAGAGGGAGGAAGAGTGGAGACAGGCTATGGGTAAGCATTGTGCCCATCAATCTTTCTCCCACATTTAATGAACAAGTTCACATCACTTATTAACCTCCCTTATTTATTGGTATGTGGGGCACTCATTAACTACCTATAAATCTCTGCTGCTCTCTGCTGGCAACATGAAACTCATAGAAAAGATTCCTGTAAGCTCTGCACAAAGCTCTAGATTTCCACATTCTTTGGGATATGAAAAGAACTAAGAGAGGATAAGAGTGTTTTCAAAAGTAATAGACAGAATCATAAGACCCAAATCCTTAAACTGTTTCTACAAATAGCTTCCCACCATATCAGAATACTCCGTTCTCTTCCTATCAGACACAAGCATTAGTTTTTCTGACATTCAAAAGTGCTTGTTTTCCACACACACCAAAAAGCAGGAACACTGTAATTGATGAACAGTGTCTCGGAGGAGGCTTTACTTATTTCTTCCAGAACTCTGGCACAAAAAGGTGAAACAGAGAGTCAGCAGAGATTAAGTGTTCACCTGGCAGCAAGCTGACAGCAAAAGAATTTTTGATGCAAATTACAGTTCCAAGTGGTGCATGCAAAATGAACACCAGCAGACTTTACAGCAGTCTCCTTGGTGGTGAGGGCTTCCTCTTTCTAAGGCTTCATTAACTAAGAATTCTTCAATATCTGCTCTATTGATAGTCACTAACCTCAGTAATGCAACTCCAGAGTCTAAGGAGACATTTGTAATCTTTAAGGGGGTGGGGAGAAGGCATATATAAAGGTAGAAAAATGGAACTCCAGAATGGCTCTGCCCTGTGAGTGGCCACTAAGCTGCCCATAGCTTTGACCATTTGAATTGTATTTAGTCCTCATTGAGGTAGACAATGACTTTGGAGACAATATGAGAAGAAAGGGGGTTGTAAACACTCATTTTTATGGTGATTGCATGATAAAATCTTAACATATCCATTGAGCTAAATAAAATGTCATTAAAATTGTTAATAACCATTTCTTTTCATCTTTTTATTGTGGTTACTTGAATATATATATATATGTGTGTGTGTGTATTTATATATTAGGTCACCAATGTAGAGCAAACCTGTAATCCTAGCACTTAGGAAGCTGAGAAAGGTGGATCATGAATTTGAGGTCAGCCTGGGCTGGTAAGTTCTGGACCAGACTTGGACACATGACAAGACCCTGTCCCGAAATCAAAACAAAACAAATAAAACAAAAAAATTATTAAAACAATTGAGTGTATTGTGTAATTTCACATTATCTTCCTACAGAATAGTTTTAGTGTTAAGAAACATGTTGTTTGTTTATTTGTTTTTCTTTCCCTCAATTTACCAAATCAATGTCTTGAGGAGAAACTGACATAGGAAAGTTGGTCCACATTTGGGATGGAAATAAAAATCCTTTATTCTTGAATTCTGTCGACTCTTTCATGACACTGTGTCTCTGTCTCTGTTCCTGGCTAGGAAACAAAACTAATATTTTCTTCTCTCTACTACCAGAGAGCCACAGACTCATTATGAATCTGTCATAATAACAGCTCCCGTTGTCCTGGAAACAGTATATACACAAAGACAGCCCTTGAGGCTTGGGAGTCAACTTGCTTGGATGCTTCCCCCAGGGAGCCGCAATCCCCACAACTTAGGTTACATATATCACTCACAAGCAGCACCTCTTGAGTTGGAAGCACCTGGGCCATTCGGGACAAGTATGCTCCTTAGGTGACACAGTCAATTCCACTCTTAAAAGTCCATGTGAGCATCACTTAGCATTTGTGTCTGACCTTGACAGATCTGAGCCTTTTTAACTGTTTGTTAAATTTTACTGTTTGACAGTTTCATATATTTATATAATAAATTTTAGCCATTTTGCTCCCTTTTCCCTCCCCTCATCCCTCATTCTCTCCCCCAAAACCTCACTTCCTAACAAGCCCCCATATTACTTTCATGTGTGTGACCCACTGACTTTCACGGGAGTTTCTCGCATGAGTGTGGGTAGGAGGTTAATTGCTGGAGCAAAGGCAACAACTTACTTGTCGTGACGTCACTGAGGAAAACAACAAAGCTCTCTGACCACTTGTCATGTTAAAAAACGGAGGCTTCTCTGAATGTGTTTGCATAAGAACTCAACCATTTAGTATAAGATTATTCCACAGGCCTGAAACTAATCTAGTGCGGTGGTTCTCCAGCTTAGCAAGCATTGCAATTGCCTGGATAAGATGCTAAAATACAAAGTATTTGAGTCCATGCCCTAGTTTCCAACCCTCATGCCTTGAGTGAGATCTGAGACTGTTTCTGATGTGGACCTGGATGCTGCTGCTGCTGCTGCTGCTGCTGCTGCTGCTGCTGCTGCTGCTGCTGCT
>LOJH01009146.1:13147-25540 GCA_001685095.1 Ellobius talpinus
TGATGATGATGATGATGATGATGATGATGATGATGATGATGATGATGATGATCATGGTGGTGGTGGTGGTGGTGGTGGTGGTAATGATGATGACGGTGGTAGTGGTGTTGTTGGTGGTAGTAGTAGTGGCAGTGGTGGTGGTGATGGTGATCCTAGAACCACATGTGGAAAAACCCTGATCTAGATGCAGATTGCTCTAATAGAGATAAACACAAGCAGGAGCTGTTCTTTCCAAAGAGGTTGACTTCTCCTTAAAATCCATTCAATTATTTTTAGAGTAATTTTGACCACAGCTACCCCTTTCTCCCTCCCAACCTCCCCATGAGCTTCCCAAACTGCTCCCTTCCAACTTCACGTGTTTTTGGTTTTGTTCCTGTAACCCACTTAGTCCAGTTAGAGCTACTCATCCATTCCTGAGTGTGGAAGATCTACCAGTGGCCAAGTCCCCCAGCAGCTATCCACCGCCATTAGCTCCTCAGTAGGGGGTAGAGCCTGGAGCTCATGTACACCATATCTGCCAGCATTTTAGCTGGCTTCATCGCATGCAGTTCTTGCGCAAGTACCCACAGCTGCCAAGTTCATGAGTGCAGTCGCCATGCCACAGCCACAGCACTGTTCCCCATCCTCCAGCTCTTACTCCTTTTTCCTTTCTACCTCCTCTTCTGCAATGTTCCCTGAGCCTAGGTGAGGGGGACACATCATCTGAAAATCTTTTCAAACCATTTATTGAGGTTATTTTGCAATATATTAAACCTGAACATGTGACTTGGGTTCAGAACATCTCAGAAAGATGATGTTTCTGTGTCTAAATGATCCAATTGCAACTGTGAAGGACAACATTGTCCATGGTGATCATTCCAGCTGGGAAAGCCCTGGAAAGGTGCACTCTCATCCTCAAAACATAATCGGGGTAAAGATCAATTCTCATTCAGTCATTTACTACTTCTTTTTTGATCTCATAATACATTGTAGGCTTAAATATACTTATCTCTATGTAACTATAAGAAAATAATTTTATAGTAATATCAAATACACCTAGGGTTTATATTTAAACTCAGGTTAACCTTGAAATCCAATGATTTCTTCTAAATTTTGCAGCGATATTTGGGACTAGGATTTGAACCATCTGTAAGACTCTGAACTCAAGACTTGTAATATTGTGACTTTTACTACAATGGGTAACAAAGTTTTCAAATTGTAAACCTCTAAAACATTTATATACCATAAAATTGTGCTGAAGTTACAATGTCACCAAATAAAGCTCTAATTTGGAAATAAACAATCATTCTAAAATGATATTTGGAACACAGCTCTCATAGCATATGACCAAGGTCATCTACCAGCAAAACACGATCCAACATCCTTAAAGCTCTGTCCAGGAAAGCACTATCAACTGGAACACAATGAGATGTCATTCCTGACCACAGAAGACCTAATGCCAGGAATCATCTTGATATCTGCTGTTAGAAAAACACTAAAAATAGGTGTAGTTTTCAGTTGTCCATTACTATCACAAAATTCCTGAAATCAGACTGAGGAGATGGCTAAGCAGGTAACGGTGCTTGCAGTGAAAGTCGAGCCGTCTGAGTTTGATCCCCAGAATCCATTTTTAAATACCATAGATAACCAATTTGTAAGGATGGAAGATTTATTTTGACTCTTGGTTTCCAATTTCTCTGTCAATGGTTGGCTGCCCATTGCCTTTGGGCCTGTGACAATACCATACTTTATGATGGGAGACTGTGGTAGAGAGAGCTGCTCATCTCATAGTTACCAGGAAGCAAAAGGGAAAAGAGGAAAGCAGAGGGCCAAGTGTCAATATCCCCTCCAGAGCATGCTGTCAATCACCTAAGTTCCTCTAAACTCCGCCTCCTAAAGGTTCCAGCCACTCACAGCAGCACCATCTGACTAAAGGCTGAATCTTCAGTAGGCAGGCCTCTGGGAAACGTTCATGATCCAAATTATAGCAAAGATTAGGGGAAAGACTGTCCAGAGCAACTGTTCCGAAATCTACCTCTCCAGGGTGGACCTGCACAGCTTCTAGCCGTGTGCATTGTTTACTCTTTTCATTGTTGTAGCAAAATATGATGCTTAAGTTGGCTCAAAATTGAAGGAGAGACTGAGCATCCATCGTGGCAGGGAAGGCAGAGTGATAGGCAATTCCAGTACCGCGGGCGAATGAAGCAGCTGCTTGCCCATATCTCAGTAACCCACGAAGCAAAAAGAGAACAGGAAAGGGGGCCCAAATATAAGCCCCAAGGCCCATCTTCAAGTAATCCAGTGCCTCATGCAATGTCTCTCTCTAAAGATCCCATGACCTCCCAAAAGAATTGTCAAAACTAGGGACCAAACATTACAACCTATGAACTTAAAAACACGCTTAATATCCAAACCACTACATTAAAATATTTCTGGGGGCTGTAGAGATGGCTGGGTGTTGGAAAGCACTGGCGACTCTTCCAGAGGACCTGGGTTTGATTTCTTAGCACCTACGTGATGCCTCCCAACTATCTGCAACCTCATTCCAAAGGATCCACACCTCTTCTGGCCTCTGCAGGCACTGCACAGACATATATGCAGGCAAAATACCCACATGTATAAAATAAAATGAATACGATCTCAGAAAAAGAAAGTAAATATTTCTGATCACATCTCCTATGAGGTATTACTTAATAATTGTGTTAGTTAAGCACATTCCTCAAAACAGCTATAACTAAGGACAAAACCAACCTGCAAACTTTGTTGACAACAAACTAAGTGAGCCAAGAGTATATCTCAAATGCTGCTAAATATCTGATATTCACAGTCATCTTAGGTGGCCCTTGTGAAAGGGGTCACGTCAACTCAGGGGTCACAACACACAGGTTGAGAACCACTGCTATAGGTGAGCTAGGTAGCCAAAATGGCCCTCCAAACTCAGAAAGCCTTCAGTGTTATTAAATAGCACTGAATTTTCTCTTTCTTGTGCACACAACATTTGATTTATGCCACTATCAGAAGATTTGTCACACTTTTTCACCTTCACTTATGAACCTATCAGTCTTCCTTCCATCTAGTATGGAAGGAAGTACAAACAATACCTCGTCAGTATTTGCTTCCCACGAACTTGCCCAGTGCCTATAGCAGGCAGTCCGTAAACACTTAACAAGTGCCTGAAGATACCTGGGCTCTCGGCTGAGGCTAAGGAAGGGTTAGAGTGTTTGCAGCTGTGTTGGAGATACTTTTTCATGTGCATCCATTTCAGGTTAACCAACGTTCCCACTCTGCGGTATCAGGCGCAATGTGAATTTGTGAAGTTTGACCGAATTGGGGATGTTGGGATATGAGCTCTCCTCCTCAATGCAGGCTGTGGTTCTGAGTTGAGGTACACACACTCCAGCATTGTTCTCCAGCTGATAAAATAGTTAAGTCCACACCCATAACAATCTGCATGTGCATCTTCCTTTTCCTGTACGAGGAGTGTTTAGATGTAAGAGGCATCTCATAGTGCAGTCATTGTATTCAAATCCAACAAGACACCTGCTCTTCCACCAGAAAAATAGTATATGCTTGCATAATGGCCAACCTCAATTCTTCCTGTGTCTAAGTTCTTTCCTGGATTAAACTGAGGCATCTTTCAAATCCCCAGACTTATTAACCTTTAATATGTTTGTTCAAGTACTTACCAAAATGTGAATGTTCCCTTGGCCATTCAATAAACACTTGATGAGTAACTACAGAATACCCCTCTGACACAGTGGCGGTAGGAAAGCAGCTTTCAGTATTCCTTGAATTACACCTAAGAAGTAGTCAATGCATTTAGAGAAATGGCTCAACTAAATTTAATGCAGAAAAAAACAAATCTTTAATCCTTCATACTCTGAGTTGAATTTGTTTTTAAAGAACTGAGCTCCTTGAACTACCTAAAAGTTAGAATGGAATCTGAGTGGAAACAGCAGTGACATGCCAGTCCCAGTATGCACAGTGTGCTGCCTTGTGACTCTAAACACACAGACAGGGCGTCTGTTCTGCACCAAGTGCCTCCGGGATACGGTAGAGGGAGCATCTGAAAAAGAGCCAGTCTTGGCAGAACCCCAATGATGCTTTCATATATTCCAAAGACGACAAGCTTGGGAGCACTCAAGTCCTTGACTCTGGGTAGGACTAAATTTGATTTTTGCGAACTTCAGAACTTACAACGGTACATGCAGCTCTGAGAGCCCAGGACCTGCCTGAGCTGCAAAAACAAGAGAGCGCATGCTCTCCCTCAGTACTGATTTCCTCAGCAGCAGCCTGAGATTTTTATTATGTTCTTTAAGATCTTTTTCCCATGAACGATACATAAGACTTTGAGTAGGGAGAATAAAGAGTGCTGCTTGTAAAACAGACTCATCCATGTCACTTCCTAATTGTCATTTGTTGCAGCAGTTACTTATGATTTTTGTGCTAATTGGGGTATTGTCTACCCCTAGAAGAGTTCACACATACACAGACAGCAGACAGAGAGACAGGGGATGAGAGAGGAGGGGGGGAGGGAAAAAGTCAGAGAAAACAAAGAGAGTCCACTAGTTTTGCCAAGGATGAATAAAAGGATTTAATACTTGGGACAATTACTAAAAGACCGAATGAGAAAATGTGAGACATTTCATTCAACATGAGTAGCAACCACATTCCTATTGACTCTTGTTTACTCTTTGTCATCAATGCACGAGGTGACTGATGGGTAGTATGATACTGTTATGTCCCTGTTCGATATAGCAAATGTGAACTAAGTAATTACTGCAAAAACCTAATGGACTTTCTTGGGCAACACTGTTAGTGAATTATCTTGGTTGCCAAGTCTATCATCACCGTATATGTAATATCCCAAGGAAAAGTCAAAACAGTTTTTAGGGCACATGGAAATTAAATGGAAAGTCGTAACATAAATGCCACCCACAAAAGCTGAGTAAAGTGTTCTCGGGAATGATAGAGTATCTGTGGTAGTTTGAAAGAAAATGGCCCCCAAAGGGAGTGGCACTATTAGGAGAGGTGTGGCCTTGTTGAAGTAGGTGTAGCCTTGTTGGAGGAAGTGTGTCACTATGGGAGTGGACTTTGACGTCTCTTTCGCGCAAGCTTCCCTCAGTGTGACTTTCAGTTGATGTCTTGTTGCCTGTTGTTGACTCTCAGTTACTCCTCCAGCACCAGGTCTGCCTGCACACCGCCATGCTCCCCATCATGATGAAAATGGACTAAGCCCCTGAAACTGTAAGCGAGCCACCCCAATGAAACGTTTTCTTTGTAAGAGCTGCTGTGGTCATGATGTATTTTCACAGCAATAGAAACCCTAACTAAGACAGCATCTGAAGATGAACTAAATAGCAGGAGCCTCCATCCCAACGGAACAAGGTCCCCCAGTGGTCTGCTTACAAAGGCAAGCACGTTTCCACCAGGAAGAAAAGACCACTTAGAGAAGGGAGAGGGCTTCACTCTCTGAAGAGAACATCAAGAGGCCAGGTGTGGTGGCATCTGTCTTCCATCCCAGCACTCAGGAGACAGGGACAGGGAGATTTCTAAGCTCAAAGCTAGCCTGATCTATGAAGCAGGTTCCACACTAGTAAGGGCAGCATAGTGAGACTTTGTCTCTAAAAACAGAAAACAGACTATCTCAGCAACCATTGATTGTCTACAGCTCTCAGTCCTGGAGCAGAGACTGATTGATGTGCATGGGAGGAGTTCAGGGAAGAGGAGTAGAAATGATACAAATATGGTACTCACATGTAAAATCCACAAAAAAGAAAATATTTAATAAAAAATGATGTCAAGAATTTTCACAGCCCTCTACATGGTCATGAGTGACCTTGACTACAGCTAAGCTGACTTCCCAGTAAGACACTGGGTTTGTACCAGCACTTATAAATGCCCAGGATAAAGCAGAAGTGACTGCAGCAGTGGCAAAATCACATTAATATAGCTAACTGTCACAAAGATCCTATCACGGAGCCCTGTGCCTCCACAAGTTCAAAGTGCTCCACGGTCACATGCCCAAAACCGGGGTGTTATTATACAATAACTTGCCCAGAGGAAGGATATGTCTTAAGGGTGCTTTTCCTGATGAGAAACAGGTTTGAAATGCTATGTAGAGTCATTTATTACCAGTAATAATGGTAATGAATTTCCCAAAGCATTCTAACAGGAAGCCCACACACTCAAAAGAAACAAAAGAGATGGCACGGCAGGGTATATATGTATTACTACCTACTAGGAGGCTGGAGTCAAAAGGTCACTTGAGCTTATTAGTTCAAGATCAACCTGGAAATCATAGTGAGGCCATGCATTTATATATATTTATTTGTAGTTATAGTTACAATATATAGTCGTGGTTATATATTATATATAATATATAATAATATATTACATTATTATATAGGAGGGAAATATATAATAAATATATTTTATTTATATATTTCTATATTAAAATATTATATATTTATATTATTTTATTTATTAATAAAATAAATAAGATATTTGTATATTTTATTTTATGAATGATATAAAAGAATTTATTATATATAAAATATATAATTAAGTGTAAATAAATATATATGGGAGGAAAAGTCAGCTTGCTTTCTCTTCAACTTCTAATTTCCTTTAAAAGAACGACGAAAACATCCAACAACAAAGCCTGAACATCAGTTCTGTGTAGCTGAAGCTCACACTGGCCATGTTATCAACAAATAAAGATGGTAAGCAACACTGAGGAATGAGGTGCACTGCAGGAGCGAGCCCCTCGGGTGCCAGTGCCCTGCAGGAGCGAGCCCCTCGGGTGCCAGTGCCCTGCAGGAGCGGGCCCCTCGGGTGCCAGTGCACTACAGGAGCAGGCCCTTCGGGTGCCAGTGCACTGCAGGAGCAGGCCCCTCAGGTGTCAGTGCCCTGCAGGAGTGAGACCCTCGGGTGTCACTGCACTGCAGGAGCGAACCCCTCAGGTGCCAGTGCACTGCAGGAGTGAGCCCCTCGGGTAGAGTATGTTCCCAATGCAGTAAATCTAGATTGTTCTTCTCAGGATCTTTGCAAAGCCTGACCATGTTAGACAGATAACAAATAAAAGGAGTTGTGTTGAATAAACAGGTCTTCCTTATTCTGTGAACAGTGTTCCCAGTCAAATTATTTTCCTCTTCGAAATCCCATTGTTTTATACAATCCTCATTTGTCGGGATTCCAGATCTGTTAGTGAACAGTAGGTATTTATATAACACACATGCAGCTTACACAGCTAAGGGTGGATATACCATTATTCCCATTAATAATGAAGGTATGGAGGTTCAGAGAGGTAACTTATCTTCCCCAGCATAACACAGTCTACGAAGAAACTAGGATTTGAATTCACTTTTAAATTCTTGTGACATTTTCTTCACACTGTGTTGTTCTCACTGATGATAATATTTTGGGCACTAGAGGAATTTCTCAGTGGTTAAGAGCACTGGCTGCTCTTCCAAAGGACCCAGATTCAGTACCCAGCACCCACAAGGCAACTCAAAACCATCTGCAATTCTAATACCAACAAACCCAATGTCCTCTTCTGGATTCCATGGCACCACGCATGCGTGTGGGGCATACACATACATGTAGGCAAAACCCCACACACATGAAATAAAAATAAAGAAATTAAAAGATTTGTCAAGTTTTTTAAGCAAGCTTAAAATAGGTATACAATATTTTTAAATGCACTGAAGGTAAGATCACAACTCAGATTGCTGCGCTTATTCCTTGAGGCAAACCAATAGTTTCCAGGCTTCTTGCTGTTGCTTTCTTTCTGCTATATGCTCTCTGCACAAACAGTAGCTATAGTTAGTCGCTACACCTATGGGGAAAGCTAGACCCGCAGGTCTGTGCCTGAGGAGAACATCCAGCATGTCAAGTGAGTTATTGTTAATTCAAATTCTGCACTCACATTTTCAGCATGAGAATAAATATCTATGTCTTACCACTGCCATTTTATCTAATAATACTGGAATTGAGCTCAGCCACAAAATTCCAGCTGTCATGAGCAACTCACACTTTCACCTCATGAATAACCTCTCGTCGGAAAAAGCACTGCAATCAGATTGATGAAGCAGTTCCTGTGGTTATCATGGGAGGCAGGAACTGCCCAAACATCCTAGTATCAAATCTTGACAGTTCTCTCCTCGATCTGTTGGTAGATTTCTTTTTTATAAACAGTAATCCATTTCCACCACATTTGCTACCTTGTGGATTGTGCTGGAGCTTTCTGCACAGAGCCCAAGAATTTTTACTTGCGCATAAACCTAGAATGTCAGAACTCATCGCTGCTGCCTTCCGTGTTGTCATGAGAAGCACAGTGTTGCAGGTACAGACTATGTGGAGCCTTAGCTGATCAGGGTTGACTAGCTCATGTCTTAAACTGAGACTGGTTGAAGACTCCAGTAGAAACCGTGACAGGGACTTAAGTTTTTCAAGTATGAAACACAGCTCACCTGTCCCTTAAAGGGAGACTCAGGTGGGAAAATGCTACACTGCTGCTTGCAGTAGTAGGATTGTTCATGCAGATATATTTCTTTCAAACGATATGTGGAGACCTCACATTGATTTATATACAAAAAGATTCTAAATCACTAGGAAACATGATCCGTCACTATAGTCTATGAAATAGTCCGCATAAACTGGCAAAATACGTATATTCAAGAATGTGTTACTGGTTTGAAAAATCCTCCCAGAGGAAGAAAATTCCTGTTGTTAAGATGCCTTAAAACAGCTTGAAATGATCCTAGCTTGATTTTGAGGAACTACAGAACATATCACAGTCTTCTGGAATGAATGGGACTAGCGCTTTGCCCGACCTCTTTGAGTGAATGAAGGTGATGGGATGGCACACTTTTTATTTTTATTTTTATGGGCATCCCTTTTTTTGTCTTCATGGATAACTTTAAACATATTCCAGGTAGGGAAGTGAACGCAGAAAACTCTTATGTGAGCCCCCACTCAGCCCAGCTGAATTCCCAATCCTTCAAATTCCCTTTTTTCCCATAAGGCATTCACAATCCAGAAAAGTAACCTCGCCAGTGATGAGCTTGGTTATATTGTGTCTGACTCATGACTCCACAGCTGAAAGTCTATTCCTAACTGCCCACTCTTCCCAAACGCTGCTTCCTTTCTGCTCTGTCTCAGGCATTCAGGAACTTTATTCAGTCTGTCACTATTGTACGGTTCCATCGTCCACGGTGCTGTTATGAACGAGTGGTGCAAAAGACCGAGGACGTCCTGACCAGAGAATGTTCTACCAAGAAAGTCATTGCAAGCACGTCTCCATGCTCAGCAACAGAAAGCAGCTCTGCAGACATGTGGAAGGCCCTTAGCTGTCTTCTAAAGATGAGCAACAATGACCACAATACCTGTTTTGGTTGGCTTTGGGTTTTAACTACTTTTTCTTTACTTTTTAAGGAAATAAATCAAAGTAGTGTCACTATTGATTTAGTGGGGTTTTTTCCAGTTTTATTGTCCATCTATTTTCTACATCAATCCAAACTAGACAATGCATAATTCTTCAGCCAGTTATCAACAAGTCATAGCCAACCCTACTCTACAAACCCAGAGTCCTTTTGTTTTGTTCCGAACTTATTCTTGTCCCATTCTTAATTCAGTTAAGTCTCAATCTATATCTTACTATTTGTACTCTGTGTAGTGGTGGCTTTCCTACTTTGATATCCTTGTTTTTGAAGGTACTAGCTTCTAGAAGCTTGTCCTTGCTGGTTAGCTTTCATAATGCAGAAGTGGCTATGCCAGAAGCTGGAGGAAAAGAAAAAGTTAATAATCATCTTTCTCGACTTTTGATTATGCTATAATGCCAGACAAGATAAGCCAATAGTAATGGCATGACTGTTATTGGGATTTAACAATTCATTGTCAACTGATTTCTAACTGGATCTGAGTGAGGCCTTCTCCACAAGACTGAGTTCATGCTAAGTACTGGGGACCCAGTCAGAGGCCCACAGCTAGGGAGGTCATACACTCCAAAGGGAATATACTACTTTTGTTTTGTTAAATGAAGATGTTGAAAAACTGCCTCCTAAAAATTTATGTCCATAGACTAGTGCTGCCCTCAACCTTAATCAATGAAACTTCTCATTGAACTGAACGGAAACAATAAAGAGATCCATGGTTTATCAAGGTGTTGAAAACAAGTGACTGTTTTCAGTTTTAAATAGTTCACCTATATTACGCTCTCCAGGGTTCAGGAGCCTTTCAGAGGAGGGCATGTAAAGAATATAAAAACCACACTATGAAGAGAGCTGTAAAACACTGTGCTGTGCAGAGAACAAGGCTGTGGCCCTCATGAACTCACTTCAGTTGTCATCACCTACCTAGGGTTTGCACAAGACTGAGCTCATAAACTTGCATAGATAGAGAAGGGACTCACAGGTCCCAGCCCTCCCTAGGGAGCCATTGGCAGTCTCAGACTGCTGGAGAAATGATGTCATTGTCCTCAGTGACGTAGTCACTGGTGAGTTACTCAAGTTCCAGTGGATAGCTCCACACCCATGCCCATCCAGGCAGCCCAAGCTAAACAATGGGTCACAAAGCAAAACAAACAAAACAAAAAGACATGGAGGTAAAGGGAGAGGGGGGTTAGTGGAGGTTAGAGGGAGCAAAAAGAGGGTGAAGAATGTGTGTGACCAGAATGTATTATTTATGTCTGTAAGAATATCAAAGAATAAAGGAAGTAAGATAGTTAAGTGAAGTGTTTTTAATCTTTAAAAAAAAAAGTAAATTTCCTCTCATCCTGACCCTGGTGCCTGACTCACTCATTTGCTTGGCATTTTTTTGGACCCCAAACCCTCACAGAGAGGGACTTAGGAATATGTTATCCATGGTCAAGGCTGCAGACAGCAGTGTGTGGCAGTGCCAAGTTTATAAGCTGTGAAGTCATTATCCCTCCCAGGGAAACTTGGCTGCCACTGCTGTTTAATGATGTGTTTACACTTAGGCTAACCAAGAGCTTGCCTGCCCATAAAAGAGAAGAAAACTGTCTTCTTTTCCCGTCCTACAGTTGTTGAAGTGAATAGAGACATTGACATCTCCTACACTCAATGGTAGACTAAAAACAGCCTTGAAATGGATTCCAGTATGCTGATTAGTGTAAATTGCTCCTGTTATTCACTAAGAAATTAAAATTAATAGTTTTTTTCCTCTTAAGTGTATGCAATAGTATGCTACTATGGTTTTAAGTAATACTGTCCAGAGTAATGCCAACAATAAAAGGATTGTTTACACTTACTTCCATAACTACACCAGCTTTTAAACATTAAGACACATGAACATAGTTTATTTTCAGTCATTTCTTATCCCTTCATTGACATCTATTCTTAAAGATTGCATTAGGCAATGAAGAAATGGCAAATAACCTAAGAAATATATTAATCCATTATGGTCCTGGGGATCTGGAGGCATGCATTGCAGGCATTAGTGTTTAGAATCATACATGGATTTTTCTCATCCTATTCTTTCAATTCCCAATCCTTGCCCTCACCCACAACAAGAACATGAATTGGTAGAGTGATGAGTTCTCAATTAGAGGCAAAGTCTTTTGTCAAAGAACAGAGTGGGACAACCAGCCCAGAGTGAAACAAAAGGGAATCGGAACGATGGTCTTTCTTTTAGTGGGAGCATGCCAACCAGTTAGCTAACTGGGCAGAATGTAAGCAGTTAATTAATCTTAAAAGAAAACCTGATATCCTTTGAAACCGAACTGGAAGCCCACCATTCAGCTCTCATCTCACTCACAAACCTTCTCATCTAGTACCCAAATATCAAGAAAGTAAGCTACGGCAGGAGAGATGGCTCAGCTGTTGACCATGCTTTATGCTCCTCCAGCGGACCTGGGCTCTGTTCTTAGAACCCATGTCCCATACCTCCCAAACATCTGTAACTCTAGATCCAGGGATTCTGATGCCCTCTCCTGGCCTCCACAAGTATGCACCCATGCCACACAGGCATGCACACACATGTGCACATAAATAAAAATTTTTACTATAACTCTTTTAAAAAAGAAAACAAAATTTAAATCAAGAAAAGAAGGGCTCATGAAAAAGCAGAGATCTCTTCTAAAACTAAACATACAACTCTTTCCACCGTAAGTTAGTGCCCAATCTAGGCTTCTGTTTCTTGTTAAAGACTCTTGCATGAACTTTTAGTGCCTGTGAGTTGAGCTATTTATTTCCTCTTCTGGTGTAGGAGCTTCTTCTGTTCATGTGTTGCTTTCATTGGTTAATGAATAAAGAAACTGCTTTGGGCCTGATAGAGCAGAACTTAGGTAGGCAGAGAAGACAGAACTGAATTCTGGGAAGATGGGCAGAGTAAGAGACACCATGGATCTTCTGCCTGAGACGGATGCTGGTTAGAATCTTGCCGGTAAGCCAC
>LOJH01009147.1:0-11185 GCA_001685095.1 Ellobius talpinus
TTCTCCTGTTTAATTTGGGGAGATTGTCTTTAGGGTCTAGACTGTTTCTCCTGTATAATTTGGGGAGGTTGTCTATAGGGTCTAGACGGTTTCTCCTGTTAAATTTAATTTGGAGAAATTGTCTATAGGGTCTAGACTGTTTCTCCTGTATAATTTAATTTGGAAAGATTGTCTATAAGGTCTAGACTGTTTCTCCTGTATAATTTAATTTGGAAAGATTGTCTATAGGGTCTAGACGGTTTCTCCTGTATAATTTAATTTGGAAAGATTGTCTATAAGGTCTAGATTCTTTCTTCTGTATAATTTAATTTGGAAAGATTGTCTATAGGGTCTACACTGTTTGTCCTGTATAATTTGGGGAGATTGTCTATAGGGTCTAGACTGTTTCTCCTGTTTAATTTAATTTGGGGAGATTATCTATAGGGTCTAGACGGTTTCCCCTGTATAATTTAATTTGGAAAGATTGTCTATAGGGTCTAGACTGTCTTGGTGTCACAGTTCTCTCAGCCTCACAATGCAGTCTGGGTAATAGAAAACACAGTTTTGAGAGACGTGTCAGATCTAAGGAAGGCTCTCCCTAGTTTTCACGTAAACAATCCTCTTCATATAAAATGCCATGCTTATTATCACTTGAGGAGCATTCCGCACTCCCTTCTGCAATGTCTCTCTTCCCTTCCTCACAAACGGCGGATGCCGGAAGCTTAAAGACGTCTCTGCCTCGTGCCGTGAGGTGAGCCCTGCCTGAAGCTTGTGAGTGAGTGTGCTGTGATATTTTCAGAAGCTACTCCCACACAGGGAGGTCCCACAGGAACTTCACTGTGCAACAGCACACAAGAACACCTCATGAAACCCCAACTAAGCACGCCAAACTCTGCTTCCCTGAGCTTGCTCTGGAAATATCTTTCTCTGAATCCATGACACCTCTGGAAGGAGAAAAATGACAGACACATATACAATGGAAGGAAAGAGAAGCCTAGATGATTCCTTTATAATTGCCTTACTTGTGCAAATTTTATCAATAAAGCATAGGTAGAGGTGATTAGGGCCTTAGAAGGCACCCATGCAAATAAGCGTGTTAGGAAGCTTTGGATTTATTAGCATCAAGGTACACACGCCTCTGTGTCCCTACCTGCCTGTTTACCTGGCAACACGGCTGTCATGGGACAATCACTGTTTGAAATAACAGTCTGTTTCTTCAAGGAGCCACAGCTTTGCTTCCTTTGCTCCTCCAGCGTGGGGAACAGATGAAGTCCTCAGTGAAGGTGTGTTACTGACTTGAGTATGGCCATGTCAGGAACCCTAGTACCTCGGACCCATGGTCCCCTGGTCCCAGTGCTTAGGCTGAATGTTGATAAGCTACCACCAGGGTGTGCAGAAAGGGTCAAGTGCCACCTTCCTTCCCATCAACCACATCTTACTCCTCTGGGATGACTGCAACCTGAGGCTGCTTCCTCTCAGAGACCGCCTAACAAGATTAGCTAATCCTCCTGAGTTCCCAGGCTACTGGCAGTGCATCTCTACCAGAGCACATAACCCACCTGATCCCAGTTTTTCTCGGTGTGTATCAGTCAATCTCTGAGGTGTGCAAATCACAGCATGCCAGAATATGTCAGAATTTCTTGTGCATTTATCGCTAGTTAGTCACTTCATAGTGATTGACTGATAAAATGTGGATGGTGGATAGATGGGTGGATGGCATGTCTACTGAGAGGCAAGGAAAGAGACAGTGTTGGTATGGGGGTAGGAGAATCACTTTCCACACTACCCACCAGGGGGAGCTACTGAGTGATGTGGGATGAAGGGTAGAGTGCATAATTAATAATCATTTGAAAGGATGCTTGAAACCAGATTTTCGTGGTTATTGACACAAGAGAGGTGAGATGGGGCCTTGTACAGTCAAGAATTCAAGAAAGAAGAGCAGGAAAGGAAAAGCCACCTTCACTTTGGAGTCACTGACCTGGCGAATCACCTCCCCTTCCATTTTCCCTCTAACCTGAGCCTTTGATGACAGCTGACACCAGGAGTATACTGGAAATGCCACACCCTGGTTTTCTCTCCATTTTATAGAGCTTTGTAGCACAATGGCATTTTCAAAGCACTTTAAGAGCTGGGCACACCCTGACACACACATGAGCTCCATGAAAGCAATTGCAAGTTCCCAGCAGCCCGGGGCCTGAGCTGGCAAACAGGAATGCTCTGGAATACACTCCCTGGCCACAGGCAAGGAGCCCAGCTTGAAACTGGAGGGAAGAATGACATCAGGCAGGGCCAGCCAAGTCCCTGCTGAGGGGCCCTGACCTGTGTTTCTGGAAGGCAACTTAGACTTTACCAATGTTGATCGTGTGCCAGAGCCTGTGAGGATCTTTACATGTTTTATCTCTTCTAATCCTGAAACCATTCCCGTCGTCCTAGGAGAGAAGCTGGGGCTAAGAGGCAAACTGCCCACCTGGGGCGTTCACCAGCAAGAGCTAAGGGCCCACCTGTCTCAATTGTCTCATGCCTTTTTGATGTTGCCCTGATACCTGATCTACATGTAACAGATGAAATACAGTTTTTAAGATCACGGGTGCATAAGATGGCTGAGGGTTCATTTGTATCACTTGACTTAAAGACCATCTTGGCTATCTCAGTATAATTCGAAACCAACTCGGAAATACCCTCCACCAAAGTTGAAATTTTAGTAGGTAAGACAGTCCCCTTCAAGGTTCCCACGAGCCCCTGCTGAAGTTTTGCTGGGAGCGGCACATATCATAATTTGTCTGTGTTACAGTTTTTATGTGAGATATTCCCATAGGCTTGGGGACAGGGGACTTGCCACCTGATGGACTTTGGAAGCCCTATTAGGTTCTGAGGGGTCTGATCTAATCAATGAATTCAGAATATAATAGCATGAGAAAGTGGTAGAGCTTTGTTGTGGGAAATGGGCCACGGAGAGCATACCCTAAAAAAGACATAGTTCATTCCCTGGCCCCTTCTGTCTCACTATGTCTCTCTGCTTCCTGGTCCCTGTGAGGTTCTGACACATTCTGTGTTGTTGCTTCAGGCCCAAAGCAAATCTGTGTTGTTGAATCTTATGTGTGTGCACATACATGCCTGTGGGTGGAGTCAGAGGTCAGTGTTGGTCATCTTCCTTCACTGCCTCCTCACTTCAGCTTTTGTCTCCGTGTCTCCCACTGAACTCCCAAACTAGGCAGAGTCTATGACCAGCGAGCACCAGGGATCATCCCACCTCCATTTCCTCAGTGCTAGGATAACCGGAGCCTTCTGCTCTGACTGGCATTTTGTGGATACTGGGAATCTGAACTCAGGTCCTCGTGCTTATGTGGCAAGCAGTTTAACAAATCAGCCATCTCTCCAGTCACCTTATTTTTTTAATAATGGCTATTTAACAGCTAATTTTCAAATTTTCCAGAAATTTAGTACTTAGGTCTTAGGATTTCACAAGCTGGTTCTGGCATACCACTGAAGCCATTGCACTAATCCAAGGGCATAATACTTGTTCCCTGGGCCAAGTTGTTAGTTGGGACATGATCAAAAGGGGTCAGATTTGGAATATATAATGATGGGGCAAAGACTTGCCAGTAGGCTCCATGTGGAATAGGAGAAAAAGAAGAAAACCTGAGGTGCCACACCTGCCCTTATATCTGGTTCATTGCTCTGCTCGCCACGTGTCACCACGGTACACATGTCACCACGGGGCAGGTGCGTCACCACGGTGTAGGTGGTGACAACACCAAACTCCTCTTGTCTCTTCTCTGTCATGCCCGTCTTCCAAACCTTCTCAGTGCAGGCATCTTCCGCACTACAGTCTACACTGTGAAAGAGCCCTGGAATTGAAGGGTTTGGCCATCTGCCTTTACAGAGCAAACAAATTGGCAGAATTCTTACTTTCCACAAAGCCAAGTTTCTAAAATTATCACCTTTATTTTTGAAAAATGGCATGCTTGTTTTATTTTCAAAAAAGAGAGAGAGAGGAGAGGAGTAGGTAGGGCAAAAGGCGGTGTGGAAGAGAAAGAGGAATAGAAAAGAGAGCAAAGAAGAGGGAGGAAGAAGAGGACAGGAAAAGAATGGAGGAAGGAAAGGACGATGGTGTGGGCCTGGGCGAGTGTGTCCGTCCTGAGCACAAACAATCCTTCTGTGTTCTTTCCTGTGTTTTTAGCCACAATTCAAGTTCGTTGTACTGAGCATTATTATACATTAGACTATGTATAATAAAATTCTAGAGGAAAAATAAGGATGTATCAAATTTTTTCAAATACATGAACTGAATTCAGCTTTGAAAGAGGATCTTGGGAGTAGGTAGCCCTGTCAGAGCAACTGCATTAGAAATAATTACCGAGATGAAACATAGCATAGGACACTGAGCAAGCAATCAGCACTGAGTGGCATGGTCCTCTCTCTGCCTAGGATGTAGACAGTGGGCATGTTTGTCTGTGAACTACAAGCACTACTATGCCATGCCTCACCTCTTCTCCTTGAATGGTGATGATGATCAAAGACACAGGCAGAAATCAAACATTTGCCAGTCTTGCTAAAGGATTACGTGTGTGGTGATCACAGGCTTTACTACAGAATTTTGGTGGAGGAGGCTGCTGTAATTGCATACAAAGAAACATCCATGGCCTTCTTTGTAAAGAAATTGAAAATTCCCATCAGTTTTCCCAGTAGAGGTGGGATAACTCAGAAGCCTGGACACCTAAACACACCAGCTGCCTCCGGGGAAGTCTTTAATCAGCATGATCTGGAGTCATTCTGACTCAGCACGTTAATTCTGTACTTGACAAGCCTTACTGAAAATAATTAACAAGGGCCTGCTTTGGTCCAATGGAGAGCGGCGAGCTAAACTGACACCTTGAGTCAGGAAGCACTACCTGTTTCCTCTCCCTCTATGCCTTCCTCCAGGCAGTTCACTCCAGCCTGGAGACTGAGCAGGCCCTGACCTGCTGGGCAGGCTATGTCCATGGGTAGAGTGCACGGAGCCCTTTGCTGGGGTCAGCAGAGTGTCCTTTGGGCTCTGGGCACTGCTGAGCTCTGGGCACTGCTGAGCTCTGGGCAGCCCCGTGACCCTCAGAAGAGACATCTCATATTGACAGCCTCAAAGGGTTCCTGTGTTGATCAATAGCAACATTCCTCTCCTGTCTTTGGCTAAAAGCTAAAGAGACAGGCTGGAGCATATGCGATTACTAGAATTTAATTATATATCACATTGATTTTTAATTAGAACCCTGTGGGGGCCTCGTCTATTAAAGTATTTCAGCTGGCAAATTGCTCTACCTACTCCATCAAGTAATTTGAAATGTACTTCTTCTTCTGACCTCTGACCTCCTTGATGAAGAAGAAAACCTGCCAGGCAACCCACTCCAGGAGGGTGAAGAACTGGTAAACACTCACTTCTCTGTGCCCCATCCACACTCCAAACTCCAGCATCTGAGACACTAACTTGAAGAACCCACAATGAGTGGCTTCTTCATTCGGGCCTTGTTAGATTTCAGTCCAGTTAAGTCTCATCAGGACCGGTCACACAGGCTATGGTCCTTAGTCTCATTTATCTGAGGAGAAAGTCCCGGTCTGGCTTTAAAATCATATCTGCCCATTTGACCACATTTCCTAGTATAGCAAGGATGCTCCAGGGAGCTCACGGTGCCCCAAGACACATGCTTGACCGGCTGGAGGCAAGATCCAAGGTCCCATTGTGATATATGCTTGCACAAAAGACCTTAGAGACATCAGCCTTCTCTACAAAGTTGCTCTGGCATCTAAAAGTTAACCAAAGTGACTCAACTGTCCTCACTAGTCAGTACTGCTGTCCAAGACACAGACAAATGCATAACAGCTTATGCCCTCCTACATGTAACAATATGTCTCCATTGATGATGGGCTACAAGTTACAAGCTGACTGTATCCTAAGTTGAAAATGAATTGAATGCCCCAGTTCATGCCCCTTCCTAGCCTAGTGACACTGTACTATCGAATACTGGCTGCTTTCCTTATGACCTCAAGGCCACCGAAGGGCTCACTGTCATTGTCCCACCTCTCAGGAGGATATTGCATCTTGTTTTGATTGCTAAGGGAAAGATCTAAACTCAAAATTTGAAGTACTGTTCCAACTGAATGCACATGGCCTTCACACCACCATGAGGGTGAAAGCTATTAAGAACAGTGATCGTAAGCCAGGGATCATCTGTAATTCCTTTAATCTCAGCATCAGCTGCATTCCAGGCAAGGCGCCCGCACCGTTTACATGCCTTGTCTCAGATGCATTTTCATTTTACAAGCAAGAGAACACAGAGCATCTAAGCAGTCAGTGGGAGACCTGGGGTGGGGCTACACCCGGCCCTCTCCCTTCTCCTGGCTTCCTCTCACACCACCCACCTTACACCTCCTTCACACCTGCCAGGGACAAGCAGAGGAGCACTGCCATCCCTGTGAAAGGGCAGCCATCTCCTCACCTCCTTTCTCCTACACTGCCCCGCAGTCACACTCATCACTCTGGCCCACTTTCTTCATGACTAACCCTACTGACTGGAGTGAGATTGCCCCACCTCTCAACATCTGCCCAGACTCTCCTTTGTCTGTTCATCCATTCAACCCATGTCATACCTCAGGAGCTTCCACCCCATGCCAGCCACTGTGTTACATGCAGGACATCACTGAGTGGGCAAGTTTTAGTCTTAGGCCTAATTAGGGGAGATAACCCAGATAAACAGAACCCGGGAACAACCCAGGAAAGCTGATTGCTGCAAACAGCGTAAGAGAGTGAGCTTGCCCAAAAAAGCTCTAACTTCAAAACTTGAAATATGGCTTCTGCTAAGTGCATGTGGTCTCTGCATCCC
Organism: Ellobius talpinus; assembly: GCA_001685095.1. Lineage (NCBI taxonomy): Eukaryota > Metazoa > Chordata > Mammalia > Rodentia > Cricetidae > Ellobius > Ellobius talpinus. The sequence goes on from LOJH01009147.1 coordinate 6,834, forward strand.
AAAAAGCAAGAGAGTCATTGCATAGATGATGAGTACCACCGGAAGGACCTTCTAAGCTGCTCTTGAGTAGAGGCTCCTAGGTACTAAGATCATCATGGATGATTTACCGAAAAACATCCAGCCAATCCCAAGCTCCATCATTTGCTACACACACACACACACACACACACACACACACACACACACAAAATGCTGTTCTCTGATGAGAGTGAGACTGTGGGTTTTTTCCTAGGTGTGTGTGTGTGTGTGTGTGTGCCACAAAGGTCCTAAGAAAGAATTAGAGGGCATCGAGTCCCTTGCAGCTGGAGTTACAGGTAGTTGTGAGCCACCTGGCATGAATGTTAGGGTATGAGCTCTATCTTTATGATAAAGCAGCAAGTGTACTTAACACCAGCACCATACTGGCTGCTATCACCTTCCTTTCTATATTACTCATTTATCTCTAACAGACTGTTAGGGTTGTGATCTGATATATCCCAAAGGCAAATCTGTTTGACCCCAATGTATGGCATCAAGAATTAGCATATGGGCCTAGAGAAAAGTTAGGCCTTAGCAGGGTGCACTCTTGCAGGGAGCCTGGATCCTGGCTCTTCTGCTGTTTCAAGTGTCCCCGTCATTAGGAAGTGAGCAGTTTCCTCTGTCACACATTGTGTCACGGTATGCTGCCTCATCATAGACCCAGTAGGAACAGGACCACGTGACCATAGACCAAACCTGTGTGCCAAAGGAACTTGTCCTCCCTTTAAGGTGTTTGTCTCAGACATCTTGTGTCAGTGATAGTGAGCTGAGGGCCTTCATTCTCCATGCTAGTCACTGGTCTTTTTTCATGCATGTGTCTTAGCATTGTAAGCTGACGTGTCTAGCCAAGCAGGGGAATGCCGCAATGGACATTCTTACAACAGCACAGAGTGCTACTTCCTACCTAGGAGATATAAAGACTGCACGCGCATTCTCCCATCCAAACGTGAACCTTTGAAGTCAGCACGTGCTGCGGCCACCAGCAGACCTGAGTGCTGCCACAACTGCTCAGCAGTCAGCACCGGGGAGCACCACTCTGCAGGGAAGTCACACGTGTGCCATTCTCTGAACTCAAGAACCAAGCCATCAGCAAATGCAACGGACTGCTCAAGATGCCCCAACAGGTCTGAAACCTGGGGGAATGCTGTATATTAGCTGTTCTCAATCTTTGGGGTAGCATGTCAGATATTCACATTACGATTCATAACAGTAGCAAAATTACACTTATGAAGTGGCAACAAAATTTTATGACTGGGGATCACCACAACATGAGGATTAAAGGATCCCAGCAATAGGAATGTTGAGAACCACTGCCTTGTATGAAAAAAAAACCCTTCCATGGGAGAAAGGTCACAAAAGGGGGTCCCTTTGGGCCATGCTTTGGTGTATTCCTGAGTGTCCTAAGAAGGAGGTAGAAGGACATTTCGGGTGGAAAGAGAAGCACTATGAAGTCAGAGATAAGGAGGGTAGTGATGTGTCCACAAGCTAAGAAAGTCCAGCAGCTCCTGGAGCTGGAAGTAACAACGCACGGATTCTCCCCCAGAACCTCCGCAGGAACCCAAGCCTCCTCCCATGCTTTGATTCTGGCCAACCAAAACTGAACTGTATGTCAGGCAAGAGAAGAAAATTTGAACTTATACAAGAAGATTAATTTGCCTGTGTTAAGCTGCCGCTTACTCTTCTGTTACAGCAGCCGTAATAAACTAATGCCTGTGTCTCAGAACACAGCAGCGATTGTGGGAACAATGTGAGTCCGAAACTAATCCTAACTGGAACTCAGAACCCAACTGCCAGGTTCTACATGAGATGAAAACTGAAAAGTGTTGTAAGAATAAGGAATTAGGGAAGAAAATACCATCAATTCTCTAGTCTGTCCTTTCTCCCAACGTGTATGTTCAAAAGAGATGAACAGTGCAGAGTGTTTCTCCAATCGCTTATAAAAACCCACCCCATCACTTGGGGATGTGAGTATTATATTCTTTTGTTTTTAAAGATTTATTTATTTATACAGTGTTCTGCCTGCATGTGTGCCTGCAGGCCAGAAGAAGGCACCAGAGCTCATTGTAGATGGTTGTGAGCAATTGTGTGGTTGCTGGGAATTGAACTCAGGTCCTCTGGAAGAGCAGCCTATGCTCTTAACCCCTGAGCCATCTCTCCAACCTTCTCTAATTTGTTATTAAGGTTATTCTCTATTCTCCATCCATCGCCCTCACCTTCCCTGGGAGACATGAACATGAGCAAATGGGCTCTTGTGGAGCTTTGTTGCTATATATTAACCAACAAAGGCATCCTACTGCAGAATGTAGGGCACAAAGGAACTGGAGAAGGACCGTGTGGGCTGCAACTTGAGGTGCTATGTATTGTATGGTTTCCTCTTGGGTCATCCAGCTGGGGAGCAGGATAGACTTCAGTTTCAGTATTGAATACGAGCAACACAGAGCCATCCATGTGCCACCAATCCACTGGTTTTTAATTAAAGACGTGTCTCTAAGAAGTTCAAATCTTATAGAACAAACAAGTGGAAGCAATCCCATTTAGATGAAAAAGGCAGAAAACATGTCTGGAGCTTCCAGCAGGCAGACTACAAGGACGTTGGTGTAATTCTTTCCTTTGTAACTGTCTTCTGCAAGAAGCCCTAATCTCTAGTGTCTTCTTTCTGAAAAATGCCTTGACTTTGACCTATTTGAAGATCCTGAGGCTGTCATCTCCCTCAGAGAAGCCATTCTCCATCTTTTCTGCTGGTTGTAGAGGGGTGCAAACTTCTCTGACCTCTGGTATTCATCCTAGAATTTCTTTCTCTTCTGGATATTTCAAGCTTTCTTCTCTAAGTAAAACACGATTAAAGCATTGCTACCAAAGTGCATTGTATATGTATACTATATATGTAACATATATAATACACACATATATAAACATGTGTATATATTTTGTTATATATGTTTATATATATTATATATTATTAATGTACACACATATACACACATATATGTATATTGTTTATGTATACAATGCTCTTTGGTAGTCTCAAAAGCTTGCTACTGAGCCAAGTGTGATGGCACATTCGGCAATCCCAGCACGTGGGAGAGAGAGGCAGGAGGGTCTCACAGACTTGAAACTAGCCTGTGCTACACAGCAAACAGAGAGGAATGGAAAGAAGAAGAAGGCTTCTGAATACATTTCAAGGCATTGTTATCCCAGAAATTCATAAATATCTAGCTCCCCTTCTGATTATTAGCTCTCGTGTACAAGACTGGAACAGAGTTACTGGAATCCTGCTGTGGCTTGAACGTGAAATGCTTTCCACAGACTTCCGTGTTTGAACACTCTGTCCCGGCAGTGGCACTACCTCAGGAGATTTCAGAGCCTTTGGGATGTGTGTCCTAGGTAGCAGAGGGGCTTGCTGGGGGCAGACTCTAAAGTCTAACTGCGTCTGATAGCAGCTTGAGTCCTCTGCTTCTCCATCTGCCAAGATCTGACCACGGCACACCAGCCACTCTCAGTGTCTCATGCCTCTCTTGGCATGATGGACCCCAGCGTCTGAAAAGTGACAAACTTCTCCTCCTTGCTTTGCTTCCCTCGAGTATTTTGTCACACTGATGAGAACAGCTATCAATATTATCACACAACACACACACACACACACGCACACACACACACACACACACACAGGCCTATTCTTGGATTTTATCCCAAATATTTCTAGGCAAGACACTGGAAAGAAAGCAGCCCCTTGTAGCTTTCTCAGAAGGACTAGGGAGATACAGTGAGGCCGCAGATAAAAGCTGGAAGCCAAACACACATTTCACAACCTGTTGAATTTTAGAGATTTCCCCCATGACAATCTTCACCAATAATAGTCTGTTTTACTTTGGTTTAGCCGTAATTTCTTTCTTTTAAAGATATAATTGCAAAATATGATGACCTCTGTGGATGGGGGGGACACTTGTTCTAATAACCACAATAATTTTTTTTCGGAGTCAGATCAAGACCTGGATCCCAAATGCAGATTTAATAGTTTATAGTAGTGTCGATCTGAGCAGTTTAAACATTTTTTTTCTGTTATGGTTTACATATGAAGTATACTTTAAGAAGTTTTTGTATTTTATATTAAAGTACTAGCATTGCTATTTTGGAAGCCCTGGAAGGGAGGCTTATTTAGAAAAAGTACGTCACAGGGTTGGGGAGAAGCTTGTCCTTAGGGGCTATATCTTCTAGTAACATCTCTGTGTGTGTGTGTGTGTGTGTGTGTGTGTGTCTTCTTTCTTTTTACTTTCTTTCTTTCTTTTTATTGATTTTTATTGAGCTCTACATTTTTCTCTACTCCCCTCCCTGCC
>LOJH01009147.1:11262-25077 GCA_001685095.1 Ellobius talpinus
CCCCTTCAACCCTCTCCCAAGGTCCCCATGCTCCCAATTTACTCAGGAGATCCACCACAATAATTTTTTAAAGCAAGAGAATCCTAATTTTTGAACTAACTTTATTTGTTCATTGACTGAGTGTATGAGTGGGTGTGCAGTGCCAGGGTGCCAACCTGTCAATGTCAGGTCTCGGGCTTGGCAGCAAGATACTATACCCTTTAACCATCTTGTCAGGCCATTAGTTGAGTCTTACTTTTAATTCCTTTAAGATTTTTGTTGGAATTTTAACTCCAACAAAATACAGTAAGTATTACTCTCAATAATGTTGGACTTCTGCTTCTGTGATTTCTTCAAATACCCCAGTAGATCTCTCTCCTTCCCCCACAAATACACCCTTTGGTGATTGGTGACATTGAGTGGCTGACAGGTATTTCTCCTGGAGGCTGTGGAGAAAGACATTCAGAGTCCTCCTGACTTCTCTATGGATAATAGAAGCCAATTATAACCCCAGGACATCACTGGACAGGGCCAAATACACAGGTACTACGTGTGTAACTACACTAAGCCTAACTAATTTTAATTCTGAGAGGGCTCGCCCTCCCAGACTTGCAGTGAGTTGTACTGTTTATTTGTTTGCAGTTCAGCAGTTTGTCTTTTCAAAGACACACATAGATCTCATTGTGATTTCCCTCCGTACACACACACAATCACGAATGACTAATTTCATTGCTTTTCCAAAACCAACGATGAAGACAACCTTCCATTCTAAGGTAAGCACTAACGTCTTTATGCCTATGAAGAGAAGCTGTCCAAGATGGGATTTTCTTTTTCTTCCCCCCACCCGCCCCTTCTTTGAAGAGCAACTACATAAGTTCCAGCTAAGAAACTTCCTGGCATCATTAACACATTAATTAACAGCCAAGAAGACACAGGAAGATTTATGGGTGATGCTTTCTCTAAAGTGAAGTATATAATTCCTTGAATTCACAATCCAAAAGAAAGAGAAGACCATGAGAAGCAGCAAAGGAAAGACTGTTTGCTTCCAGTCTGTGGTAAGAGATGGCCTGTGTTGTGATGTGGACCCAGGAGAGCTGGTGGGCTGACCAACTCAGCTACTTCCCAGGCCCAGATCCAGGGCTTTGAGATGGCCCACCCCAACATCTGCCACCTCTGTGAACTGCTGGAGCCCATGAAGGGCCTGGTCCTACAGAACCACAGCTGCAGGATCTCCATGACTCGGGAAACAACAGGATATCTGAGGGGAGTCCTGGTGAGGGTCCAGTAATGATGGTGTGGCAGAAGCCAGAGCCCTTGAACCAAACCAACAACTCATTGCAATGAACATTTGAAAGTAAAGCCGTTTAAACAAAAGGATATAGTGACACATTGTGTCACACTGCAGTTTCCACAACCAGGTTTTTTGGTTGTTGTTTGTTTTGGGTTTTGGGTTTTTTTAATTTTTTTTATTTTCTTTTGGTGGGAGGTTACAAAGAAGGAGGGTAGATACGGAAGGACTGGGAAAAGAGTGGGATTGGGATATATGACGTGAAATTCACAAAGAATCAATAAAAAATTATGGAAAAAGATAAATGATATGGAGATAATGAAGAGTTCATCAACTTTATTTTCTTGCAGGAACTGAATTACCTCATGACTGAATAGTTTGGCATTCAGGTTCGCCCTCCTCGGTGTGCACGAGAGCTTGTACACTAATATAGCTGCTGTTGGCCTGCAGAATTTCAAAGGCCTGGTGTCTTTCTCTAGACTCTACTGTGCTCTGAAGGATAACAGTTTACTTCTGAGATTTTTTTTTAAGAAAAATGTATGGGATGTATTAACTTTCTACATATCAATTCCCGTCCAGATCTGGAGACTGGAAAATCAGGATGGCTTGCCCAAGCTTGGTCAGTTTTTGAGTCATGGAAACAGATTCATAAAATGCTTACTGCACTTCTTGAAATGTTCCATTGTGGATTGTGGTGAGGTCATTATGGTTCATGGAATCGTATGCTTTTCAACAAATCATTAAATGTGATTAATTTGCATTACTTCTGTAAGAGAAGAAAGGCTGAAAACATGACGGAAGGCCAGGTAAGTTCATTCTGACAAACAGATACTAGAGAAACAACAGGAAGAAAAAGACAAAAATGATAAATAAGGTGGAAGACAAAGAGGAAAAAACAGTGGTGTGATTAAATGAAGATAAGGCAAACATGAGCAACCCATGTTAAGTAAGAAAGTCCGAAGGTGGCAATGCTCCTTGTATTACCTTCTTGAAGAGACTACAGACAATGATGCTTTGATTTTTGAAAGAAAAAAATGTAAATCAGGTACTTATATCAAAACTTCACTATCATTAAAGTTATCCAAATGCAATGGATAAGAATATTAATGCCCACACCATGTCCACAGTGCATGGCACCCTGTTAGGACTGTGGTCTCAGTGAGGAGACTGATGCTGGACACAGACCTAGAGCTGAGAGTTAAAGAGGACTTCAGGGGCTGGGGAGATGGCTCAGCAGGGACGAGTATGGGCTGCTCTCCCAGAAATCCTAAGCCCCTGCACCCACTACCTAAACTGGATCTGGCACCCTCGGGCCTGCATAGGCACCTTCACACATCCACATACCCATACCCACACTCACACATACACACACACATTCACACACACACACACACACACACTCACTCAGACACACACATTAAAATACATGTAAAAATAAACTTTCAAAAGAAGGTTTGAAGATTTTAGTTTTATTGCCAATGTTTTATTGACTTAAAAACAGTGCAAGAGAATATAAATCTGAAAACTTAAAATTTGAAACCTGACATTTTTAGATGGCCAAAACATAGGACTTGGTTACATCATCCTTCCTCCATTCTCCTGTTTTATATTTTTCTCAGAAAAGAAAAGGAAGAGGAAAAAAGAAAGCTATTAAAGCCCTTAGCTTCATTTGAGCTGCGGTCTGACTCTGCTAGCACATTTGTAAGTTCTAGAACCATTCAAGATGAATCCCTGAAGCCACAGAGCAGTTCAGGGCGTGTACAGAGTGAACAGGACGCCGTTACACACGCTCCACCTGTTATTCACAGGTAAGGAAACTATCAGTGGAAGGAGCACCCATGGACCAGGGTTCAATGCCTTTTAAACACGGGTAGTTATAAGAGCCGTATTATCTTGTGCTGTCCCTTGGTTTGAATTAATTCTCTCTGGCTCCATTATGCAAGTAGTGGAACCGAGATGTCAATATAGAAACTGCCTTAGCCAGGGGTCATGGGGGCTACCCAATTAGAGAACCCTTCAGAGCCACGGAAAAGAAAATAACTTCTCTGTCATAACAAGGACCCTCCCCATGGGAGGCAGAACAATCAACTCTGTGTTAGTCTCTCTTACTGTGCGAGGAAATCATGGCACACAATGAGAAACATTCACATTGCCTTCTGGGAGTGAAGAGTGGTGTGTTGCCCTTGGGATTCATTGCTCACTAGAACAACCAGCTGACATCACTCCTCCCATGAGGAAGGAAAGAGTAATTGTAGCAGCTGGGAAACAAAGTGGCTAATCTGTAGGTAGATTGAATTTGTATGTCCTTGAGTGGACATTTCAGGAGAATGTACTCAACCAAACTCCATGTTCTTAGGACCCAGCAAAGTCAGAGTTATAGGACAATGGAAGGCTTTTTGAGTTATGTCTCCAGTTTCCAGGATATGATAAAAATATCCAGAGGAAGCATCGTAAGGAAGGAAAGGTTTGTTTTGGCTCATGGTTTGAGGATACAGTGCATCGTGGTGGGAAAGGCATGTAGGCAGATGTGTGAAGTGGCTGGTCCATTGAGTGTACAGTCAGAAAGCAGGGGCGATGAACGCTGGTGCTCAGCTAGTTTACTGTCTTTTACTCAGTTTGAGATCATGAACCCGTGCTGCCCTCCTTTAGGGTGGGTCTTCCCACCTCGCCTGACCTAATCAAGATAATCTGTCACAGAAACACCAGGGGGCTTGCCTCCAGGTGACTCTGCACCCCTGTAAAGTTGGTCATGGACACTGGCCATCACACAGTCTTCTTCCAGCAGTATGCCCAGCTGTACGCTAGCTCAAGTTCTTCACTGCAGGTCAGGAATGGCTCAAAGAAAGCTCAAGATTAGGATTTCAAGCCAAGACAAAAGCCAAGCCTGGGCAGTGGCAGGGAGGGTGAAGAATAGCTTATGTATCTGGAGGACTTTAAAGGTAACATGAAGAGGAGAGTGTCTGAATGCCTACACAAGTGTGTTCGGCAGCGACATACAAAGTCTAGAATAATCCAATCTTCCTTGCAACCCTAGAAGAAACAGAGGAGGTAAGTGAAGGCATGGAGATGACAAAGGAAGGTAACTGATGAGAACTTAGAGATGCTGAGGAACATGGGCCTGTGTGTGCTGATAATATAAGGAGCTGAAACTCTCAGGCAGTAAGTGGGGATAAAGACAAGGAGGTGGCGACGGAGACACGGCCGTGTGAAGGACTCAGAGATGGAAAGGACTGAGTGCAGATGGTGTGTGAGACTTCGAGTCAAAGTCTAGTTTCTCATGGCTACAGAGACTTCCAAGAGCAGCTTCCTGGGAGAGATGAGAGGGGAAGCAACGAGGTCAGTCCCACACACAGCCGCCACTACCACACCATGACCACAGCTATTCTATTTTAGTTCACAGCCTTGACTGAAAGCCCTACTATAGTCCATACACCACTCTGATGGCCAGGGTAGGGCAGTCTGACCATTAGTTCTGGCTTCCGGCTCAGTTCTGTCTAGACCATGGGGTCCAGATAGAAGGATGGGTCCTAGGGCAAGGTAAGCAAGAAGGAAATGAGGGCACATGCTAGAGTGGAGGAGGAAGAAGCTCAGAGGAAGTTCAAGCCTTGACAGACAACAAAGGTAAGTGCAAACCAAGCATGGCCATGGCCAGAGGCTCAGATGGCAAGCGTGGCCACGGCCGGAGGCTCAGATGGCAAAGCGTGAGGCTAGGTGACCAACTATTTTCCACAACGGTGACAAAATGCCTGGGACAATCAAATTAAAAAGCAGAGAGTTCTGTTTTGGCTCCTGGTTTCAGGTGTTGCCATCCATGATTGCATGGCCCTCTTGCATTGGGCCTGTGACAGAGCAAAGCATCCTGGGAGAATAAAAGGCAGAAGACCAGTGACTGGGAAGCAGAGGGGCAGGGAAGATGATAGGTCAGGCCACCCGTATCCTCCCCCAGAGTGTTCCTATGGTGACATACATACCTTACTGCTCCAGGTACTCACCTAAAAATTCCATCTCCCAAAAGTGTCACAGCTAAAAACTAAGCCTTTAACACTTAGGCACGTGAGGGACATCCAGAATCAAACTACAGCAGGCAGATTGAAGATTTTGTCTCCAGAGAGCCTATGGTCTTTTGGAGCTGGTCAAGGAGATGGGCACAGCAGCTTAAAGCAGCCAAGGTCTGGTAGCAACATCTTCTCAGTGCACGGTGAAGAGGACATCACCTGTGGGGAGACTGTCCAAGGGCTCCTGAAACGTGACTTGCGCAGGAACTAAGTTTTTTCCTGCTGTCGTCTTCAGGTACAGAACAGAAATACAAACATGTCTGAGTGAGGGAACACACTTCATTATACCTCCCTGACATTTAGTGCAATGACTAGGGATGAATGCTCCCCTGGGAAGAGATGGGAAAGGGAGGAGAGTTAAATAGCAAAATAGCCAATCACAAAACCGCAGCACACAGGGGATAGTCCTCCATTTAAGAAAGCTTGGAGCCATTTCAGAAGGGAAGAGTCCAGACAGGTAGGCTGTAGATGGAAGGACAAACCCCTATGCCATTTTTAGTTCAGACTCTTAAGTCTTCAACTCCTGCCTCTTAGGAAGCACTGGAGTAAGCCCTTCAGCCATGCACACCTCTACCCCTGCCTTCACCTGGTCTGCAACTTTAGTCAGCTCTCCTCCACAGCAAGCTGCACCAGTGCCCAAGGCAACAAGAACCAATTCTCCTTTCAATGGACTTTAAAGCCCTGGGTTTTAATCCCTTTCTCCCAGGGATGATTTATAGCCCTGCTTGTCGCCCTTGACTGGCTCATTTGGAGCTATCTGTAAGCTCAGCTTTAACATTTTCAAGTCTTCTCTAGAAAACTACATGGGGGGAGGACGTTTGTAAGCCATAGGAGCTGTACACCACTGTTGTAAAGCCCCCAGAAGACCAGTCAACATTTCAACCCTTCAAGTAGTAACTTCCTGGGCGAGCTGACTCAGCACGCCCTTCCACTGATTCATGACCTTGCTCCTCACCTGTTGCTTTGCCCATATCTTTATTTCAACTTATCTGATACTGTCTGGATCTAGTTCCTGTGTCCCCCAAATTCATCACCTCTTTGGTTTTGATCTTTAAAGCTTTTATATTAAAAATGCAATATAAAAATTAATGACCTTGTGTCATGGGAAGCCAGGTATTTAGTGTATTGTCAGCCGGCATTATGACCGTGAGTGTGATGGTAAAGTTTAAGATGAGTCACGGAAAGCAGAATTGCATGTGCACTCAGATAAAGGCATCAGCAAGAGCTGCGAGGAAGTGTGTAATGAAAGGCTAGAGCAGGTGACGACATTCCAAAAACCCCATTTCTCTTCAGCCAGATGCAATTTGAAATAATGATAGGGTTATCTAAATCCAACTGGGTTCTCTTTTTCTTTCAGCTCTGATGACAAAGACCCTGTAGAGACACAGATCTTTTGTCTCTATAAATATTTCAAAAGTGAGACAGGGAAGGGACTTTGTCCCTCAACACCTATCCACCAGAATGACACTTGCCAATTTCTTTTCTAGATGTCCAAAAGGACCATGTCGCTCTTGAGACTGTAATGTTACACAGCTCCCAAGGGGACAGACTCTCAGATTGGGAGGGACACTGTATCCAAAGCCTGGAAATCCTGCTTTTCGTCTTGACTCTTGTGGAGAAACTTTGGTCAAATCACACAAGCCTGCCTATACCTTGCTTTCCATACACGACAAGAGGAAAAGTAAAAGTCACTTGTCCTGTGTGTCTGTGGCTTTGTTGTGAGTCTACCTAGAGGAGCATAAGGTAACACTGTAGATTCTAACCCGCATTATTCCCAGCCTGCTGGCCTTTTCCACCTGAGCACATTACCGAACATCCCCTCCCTTCCTCCCTGAAGAGGGGAAATACCATAAATCTAATGTCTATAAAAAAAATCTGGAGTGGCGTGACTGAACAGGACTGGGAGGTGGAACTGATTAAGGAGTCTTTGGCTCTCTCCGCCTGAACCCTGTAATTACAGCGAGCTGTAAACCACTGCACAGCACGTTTGAGATGAACACTCTGGCAAATAGCACAGAATTACAGGGTTGGAAGAGTCTTGGGCAAATGGCTCCCCCAGCTCTTTCAATTTACAGATGAGGAAACTGAGACTCAGGATGGTGAGGAGTTTGCCTGGGGCTATAGAGGCATCCATGAGGATACTGAGTCAGGAGCCAGAATCTGACTCCTCATCTTCTGTCCCTTCCTACTGACCTCACATGCTTCTGTTGACCTGAACACTTGAGGCAAATGCTGACATAGAAACTTCTTTTACAACAATGGTCACTACCACTGGCTAACACACTCTGTCACTGAAGTGATGGCCATCCTTTTCTTACTGGTTTCCATTATAAAATTAGCAAATAATCACCTGGAAAGGTCTCTCTTGCGGGTTGGGTTGCTGATGTCTTTACAGCAATATTGTTTACTTCTTGAAAAAAGTCCGTGGACCATGGGTTTGAACTTTTAAAACTCTGCATCTAAATTTGGGCTTGCAGGTCTTTTAGTTGGGATTTTTCATAAGTCTGCATCTTCCTAAGCAATTTCCTCATCTAAAGGATGACAACTCCGAAAACTTTGTAAATTATAAAATATGGGATAAGTACCGTAATTATTGCCCTACAATCCCCATAACAGCAGCATACACCAAGCCATCTGAATAAGACTGGTTAAAATCTGCAGTCCTGAGTAGTGCAGCCCACGGCGGAGGACCACTGTTGCTCTCCACCGCAGCTGCTTTGTGGTTGGATGGTCAGAGACCTAGTCTTCTCCGCTCTCACGTTTTGCACCTCTCCTAGGCTTCCCGTCGCTCACTCCCTCTCCCCTGGCTTACACTGTGACGACCTAGCTGCATGCGTTCAGTAACCAACTCTCTCCAGTTGCCCACAGAGACACTGGCATTCTTTTTGCACATACATTGAAACGTACTAAAAGAACGGTACCATATTAACTAATCATCTCTGTTTGGCCTATGAGCGGCAGAACACCTCTGTTAGTCAGCTGTCTATCACTGTAACAAAATACTTGGGGGTAATTATGCTGTTAAGAAAAAAAGACTTATTTGGGCTTACAGTTTTAAAGAGTCCAGTTCATAAATTTCTTTGGGCCTATATAGTAAAACAAACCTGCTTACTTTTTGCCTGGAAACAAAAGAATTAAAAAAAGGGACCAGAATCCCACCATCCCCTTCAAAAGCAAAACCTACATGACATAAAGACCTCATTCAAGGTCCAATCTCTCATAGGCTCCACACCCTTACACGCAGCCACCTCAATCCCAACCCATCCCTGCCCAAGAGAAACACATTGGGGACCAAGTTTTTAACACATGAACCTTCAGAGGACACTTAAGATCCAAAATATTGGTCTAGGGAGACAGCTCAACAGCTCAGAGAGCTTCTGAGTGAGCATAACGGTCTGAGTTTGGATCTTCAGTGGCATGGTAAAAGGCATCAGAGACTGGCTGTAAACCCGGCACTGGGGAAGAGAAGCCTGGCAGAACCCAAAGGCTTGCCGACCAGCTGAGCTGGTCAAACAGTGAGGTCCAGGTTCAATGAGAAACCCTGTCTTAAAAAGGAAGGTGAGAAACAGTAACAGAAGATACTGGAAGCAGACCTCTGGCCTCCATATGTGCACGCACGGTGAGTGCACACATGCAGAAAGACAGAGATAAACAGAGATCGAGAGAGGCAAGGGCAGAAAGACCCAAAATATGCTTTCTTAGGTGGAAAGGGAGGTTTATTGAAAAGGTGCTGGGACAGTTCTTGAGGTCAAAGGCAGAAGTAAAATTAACAGTGACTTATCAGTAATGGGACTGTGATCTCTCTTCCCATGGCTTACCCTGCTTCTCTCACTGAGCTGGCTTAACCCTCTCTTATTGTAGGAAATCCCCTGTCATTGTCCCTTCTGCAGCACAGAGATAGCTGCATCAGGTCACTTTGAAGTCTGAGCAGGACTATGAATGCCCTAATCGAAATTTGGAGTGGAGGAAACCAACTCAGGTTTTATCACATGGGCTGACACAGCCTCGAGCATAGTCACTTTTTAAAAAAAATTTATTAGACATACAGATAACCTCAGAGGTGGGAAGAGGGGTCAGGTCCCCTGGAGCTAGAATTACAAGAAGTTTTGAACCTCTCAACCTGGTGCTGAGACCCAAACTTGGATCCTCTGGAAGAGCAGCAATTGCTCTTAACCACGGAGCCATCTCTCCAGCCCTTCAAGTGTAACCTCTTACCTTCTAATGAAATTATTTGGTTTAGAAATGAGAGTCTTAGGCAGCCAGAAGCATTACATATTCTGCGAGGCACCAGAAACAAATATACACTATAGTTTATATAGCTTCACTTTTTGTTGTTATTTTATGTAGTCCAGGTTAGCCTTGAACTTGCTATGTATCCCAGGATGGCCTCAAGCACCCTGTCCTCCTGTCTCTAAGTCCTAAGAATAGAGCCTCACATCACCATGCTAAAACTGTGCTTTCATTTTCTCCCCTAAGCAAAGAACTCTCGACATGTGACTATTACAAACTGTTACCCCAAATTAGTGACCAAAAGGGACAAAGGAAGATCAGGTGTGACCCCATCAGACACTCCCTGTTTTAAACTAGCATATTGGTAATGCCTACCAACCTGACACCATGTTATAGAAGCCAGAAGGCTAAGTCCCTGTGGAAGGATTAAAACAAGGTTCCTTCAGTCTTGTCCTTATGGTATCTGTGTCTTCCTGCATCCGGTGAGTAAGACCCACCCACGTCAGAAGATAATTCCAAGCCCCAGCAGGGTTACAAGTGAGGTCCTTGCAGGGGACTCTACCTTCCCACTGTGGAAAGAGTGGATACTGACTTTTCCTCCGGGGCAGAGGCTCCCAATCCTTAATATGGGCAACATGTTTAAATGTGGTCACCACACCAGAGTTTCCAAAGTTTGGCTGCATGTCAGGGTCAACTGGAAACCTATGAACATTCCAGAAACTAGGCCACACCTAGACAGTGAGATCCCACACAGGCACCAGGAGTCTTGGCACTTGCCAAGTGCTTTCAGTGTTCAAATAAGTTTGGGAAACATGACTGTGATCCAGGGTTCTCAGTTCTGAGAACACATACTGGAACCTTCTGGGAAGATTAACGAGAATAAAGAGCCCAGGTCATAGCCCACATCTAAAGCCAGAGCTGGAGTCTGGAAGGAGAGAAGTGGGGCCTACTGGATGCTTATTGAAGCTCACTGGCTGATTAGTCTCAGTCATCCCCAGAGATTCTGAACAATAGGGCCCAAAGTGATGCCCAGGAATCCGCATTTCAGGAAGCACCTTTCCCTGCCTCTACATCCCCTCAGCAACCATAGCTCACTCCGCCCTCACTTGGAGAAGCATTTCACTTAGCCCCCGCCACTGCTCGGTGCTACCCATAGACCAACAGCCCTAGAATTTTCTCAGAGTTTATTATAAATGCAGATCGTCAGGCCTTGGCTCCGGGAACCCCATCTGCTGAGAGAAAACCTACTTGTTTTTAATATTCTCTCTCTCTCTCACTCTCTCTCTCACTCTCTCTCTCACTCTATTTGTGTGTGTGCGCGCACACGCGCATGCACACACTCGCGCACTTGTCAGAGTACACGTATGAAAATAAGACCGCAGATGAGGATCCGCAACTTCCTCCTTTGTCTGAGACAGGTGCCCGCTGCTGCGGATGCCAGGCTAGCTAGCCCATGAGCCTCTGGGCATCGCCCTGTCGCCCTGCCCCCACTCAAGTCTCACAGGAGGAGTACTGGGATTACAGACATAGGTGCTACCACATCTAGCTTTCATGTGGTTACTGGGATCTGAACTCTGGTCCTCACACTCACATGGCAAAGCACTTTACCCACTGAGCCCAGAAGTTAACTTTTTACAACATCCCGGGGCTTTCTCTCTGCAAATTAGAGCTCTTGCTTACACAGTGGAATCCCCAGGAGCCTTAAAACCAGGATGCAGAATGCAGACCTGCATGGGGTTCTGTGTTGCTCTCATTGGCTAGAGGTATGGTTGCGAAGGGGGTCTACAGTTTAGAACAGCTGAGGTTGCTTCTAGAATCTCTGCACACGGGGCTGATGACTGCTCCTTTCTCCTCTCAGCTGGGCTTGCAGACTCTAGAAGCCAGGTTGTGCCATGGACTCCTGTGGACTTGTTGAGGCTTGAATAGGCAATGTTTCCCACAGGCTAATACGCTGTGTGCCGTGCACGTGGATATTGAGCGCTTTTTAGGAGGTTGTAGCAGGGGAACAGTTACTCCTATATCCTCAACTAAAGGCCACTTCCCCTCTAAGGGAGGGCATCCTCTGACCCAGCACACAGCTTTGAGAGGGACACGAAGAGAACAGCGAGGGAAGGAAGGGACACCTGCCTAGTCAAATCAACCAAATCTGCCTTGGTGATCATGGGGTGACACACATAACAGCCAAATACATTCACATCTGTGCTGTGTACCTGGACCCCAGCTAAGTTCCACTATCTTAGGGCCTGGCAGGAGGAAGTAGTTCACTGGGGGTTGGGGAAGGTGGGGGTGAGCCCCTCCTCTTTCCTGTTTCACTGACTGCATTCTTTCTGCCATTAAGTAAAGAAACTTACTCCTCCACAGAGTCCCACCACCAGATGTCCAAGTCCATGGGTCACATGACCATGGACCGACTGCTCTGAAGACAGGAGCAAAATATTCTATTCTTTCGTTTCTCTCAGGTATTTTGGTTAAAGTGATAGGAAAAGTAATTAATATAAAATTGTGCTGAAAAGTTCCCTATCAGTATAATCTAGTCGGTGTCATGGCTGGGCCAAGTCTAAATCCAAAGCCTGCTGTTAACTCCAGTGACTAAAGAGGCATCGTGGCGGAGTCTCGGTTTAGCTCCGACACGCCCTCAGACCTTCCCTCTCATGAAGACTGTCTTCCTGTCTCATCAGGTACACAAGAGAAAATTGTTGGCAACAACCCAGATATGCAAACATTTTTTAAAGTAATGTCTCAAAGTTCAAACTCCATCTCCTGAAAAGTGACATAAGGATCTAGTCATGGGACAGACCTGATGAGAGACAGAAGCTTATCTAGGCTTCTGTTTGCTTCATGGAGAAGATAAGGTTCCTGAACCACGCCAGCAGAGCTGAGCCAGCGGAGATGAACAGGAGGATCTCTGAAACCACATGTCTTGTGTATGGAGGGCGGTGAAGTATTGCCCTGTACATAGTGGTTGCTCAGCAAATGTCTATTTCTTTTTCTCCAAGCCTTTGCAGCCCCTGTTCTGTCTTTTGTGGAATACACCCTCTTCAACACGAATCCTTTTAGCTGCTAAGTGTCTTTTTCTGCCATTCTGACTTGAAATGTAAGTTTCTTGTGAGGGAGGAACACAGTAATTGGTCAATTAACGCTGACCTTCTCTGACCTCTGTTCTCTACCCCCAGACTCACTCCAGCTGAAGATATATGTGTGTGTACACATGCATGCACATACACATGTGTAAGTGTTAATATGTGTGTGTGGTGTACACGTATGTGTGTGTACTTGAGCATCTATGCATGCCTATACAAAGGAAGATGTCCAGTGTCCTGTCCTATCATTCTCTGCCTATTCCTTTGGGACATACACTCACTAAGCCTGCAGCCAGGAAGTCACAGCATCCCTCCTGTCCCTCCCCTGTGTTCCAGCACTGAAGCTGCAGGCATACACTAGCCTGCGACTTTTTTTTTATTGTGGGTGCTTGGGTGTGAACTCAAATCCTCATGCTGGTGCAGCAAGTACTCTTACCCACTGAGAGTCTCTCTAGCTCTCTACTCCACCCAGCTGTTGGTTTTCTGTGCCCTGTACTGTGTGTGTAGCTCTTTTCCTCTTGTTGTTATTCCTAAACGATACAGCATGGCAACTATTTACACAGCATATACTCTGTAGCAGGCATTGTAAGAAATCTAGACATGATTTAAACTCTACAGAGGGATCCTGTTGATTAAATGCAAATATTCTACCTCAAAGATAAGGGCTGGAGGCTGGAGAGGTGGATCAGCTGTTAAAGAACACTTGCTGCTCTTGCAGATCACCTGGGTTCAATCCCCAGCACCTGTCTGGTGGCCAACAACTGCCTATAACTCCAGTTCCAGGGTATCTAGTGTACTCCGACCTTCTCAGACATCAGTAAAGAGTGATTTCCAGGACACTCTAGACACAACCTGTTTGGTCAACTCTGAAGAGATGTCTGTGCTTGCCTTTGGCTCTGTGAGACAAGCAACAAGGGCCTTGACTCACAGGATGCTAGGCATGTTGCCTAGCTACTTTTCTGACCAGCTATTGGCCTTCCTTACTCAGAGTTTAGTTAACCTTTCTTTTAATACATTGTATTAATATAATTGTGTGATTTTAATTTTGAGTTACTTATTTTCATTAAAAGAAATGTCAAAAGAATGCTGTCCCGGGCTGGAGAGATGGCTCAGCAGTTAAGAGCACCGCCTGCTCTTCCAAAAGTCCTGAGTTCAATTCCCAGCAACCGCATGGTGGCTCACA
>LOJH01009147.1:45863-56791 GCA_001685095.1 Ellobius talpinus
GTGTGTGTGTGTGTGTGTGTGTGTGTGTGTGTGTGTGTGTGTGTGTAGTTCTGTCCTTACTAACCTACACAGGAATCCAGGTTGATAAACAATCCTCATGGTGAGCATTTCTAGTTTGCATGCCAGAGAGAAAAGAATGTTGTGGAGGAGCTCAAACAAGAGAGGGAGAAACACGCCTTTGGTTCTAACTCATCTCCGGGCTGCTCCCAGGACCCCACCTACCCACAAAGGGGCTGGGAAGTGGAATGTCGCTATGTTCCCAGACAAGTCGATAGCTGGAGCTATCTCATACACACAGTGACAACTCTGATAGACACCAAAAGCCAAAAGGTCTGGCCTCTGGCCTCCAGAAACTTGCCTGCCAAGACAAAAACTGTTACACATCAAGACAAAAATGAAGCCCTCTGCTTTCTCTTCAGAAGAGAACTTTAACAAGGCCTCGGGGAAGTATAATTATTGAGTCATGTATATCACCATGTTGAAACTTCTGGTTTAATTGGGAAGTCTGTCCTCTGCTTGCCCTCCACTTCTCTGTGGAGCGTCTCCAGACCAGGGAGGAGAAGAAAGGGGTGTAGATGTTCTTATCCATCTGATAAATTGTGAGACTCGGCTTCTGACCCGGTCGGTACTGTTCACAGACAGTTGTCCTCAGTCCCTCAGCAGTCACAGTCTCAGAGGAAAGACCATGGGTACCCTTCCTCACTGCCAGCTGCACAGGCCCTCCAGATCCAAGAGCAAAGCTAGAAGGTGCAGGGGGATGGGAAGCCTTTCAGAAGCCCCAGAGGAGAGCTGGAATTTACACCAGGGCAATTAGCCAGCAATGTTGGCACCTGTGGGTGACTCAGAGCCAGCAACCCAACCAGAATGCTTTTCTAATAAACAGGAGTTTGGTTCTGTTGGAAAGAGCTCCCAAGATGTCTCCTCCACAGCAGCAATCTCATGCTCAAATACAGCCTCTTGCCTGGGGTTTGGTGGACTGTCATGTGGATTAGCTGTTACCAGTTTAGCTAGATGAGTGCCGTCGACCACAGGGGTGGTGGAAGAAAGTGGCCGTGCCAGGTTCTTCTCTGCAACAGTCAGCCTGACTTCCCACTGTAAGCAGAATGGGAACTATTTGGTCTCTTGTTTAGGAGCCAAAGTGAATGGTGGGAAAATAAATGGGTTTGAGTATTTATCTAGGAAGCTTTCTATCATCGTGAGAAATACCTGACACAATGAACTGTTGTGGTTTGAGTAAGAAATGTCCTTCCCAGGCACCTGTGTTTAGTATCACTGCTTTGGAAGATGGTGGAGTCATTAGGAGATGGTGTACTGCTAAAAGGGATAGGTCACTGAGGCAGGGTGATAGGAGCAGGAGACCAGCTGCTGCACAGGAAACAGTGCAGCAGCTGGTCTCCTGCTCCTATCACCCTGCCTTCCCATCATGATGGACCGCCCCCTGAACTGTGAACTCTATACCTTCCCATTATGGTGGACCGCTCCCCCTGAATGTGAACTCTATGTTCCTGAAATTGCTCCTTGTTGAGTATGTTGCCACAAATCCAGATGCTAGTACACAAAGAGAAAAGGTTTATTTGGGCCCACAATTTTGAGGCTTCAGTTGGCAGCCAGGTGGACCTCTGGTAAGGATGTCTACAGCCAATGGCAGGCAGTATAAGGTAGAGTCAGCTCATATCATTGCAGAAAACAAACAAGAGCAAGGAAATGGCCACAGCCCCCTTCAACAGCAAGTATCCAGTGTTCCTAGACCCTCCCGCAGGGCCCTACCCTTCAAAAGGTACCAAATACCAATACCAATACCAATACCACCACCCTCTGACCCTAGATGTCACTACATGGACCTTTGGTGGATGTTTGTGCAAATGATATCAGATTTGAAAACATCTTGACTTGTAAGTGACATCAAGCAAATGTTTTCACACGAACTTCCCAAATACCTGTAGCTGTAACTGAAAGAGATGAACCTATCAGGAGGCTCTGTGTTGAGCCAGCCTGACAGCCTGTATTTCCCTAGTGGTCTCTTCCTTCACCTTGCTTTCACACTGTGGAATGTCATTGGCCAGAAATGGTCCCCCCCCATTGACTTTCCAATTGCCAAATATGGCACATTTTCCTTATCTGGCTGAGTTCTTGTGTCACTCTGGATCCGGTTGATACCAGATCCAGAGTGACACAAGAAAACCGGGTCTAAAACTGGTTTTGTTTTGGTTTTTGTTTTGTTTTTATTTGGTTTTTGGTTTTTGGTTTTGGTTTTCGAGACTGGTTTCTCTGTAGCTTTGGAGCCTGTCCTGGAACTCACTCTGTAGACCAGGCTTCCCTTGAACTCACAGAGATCCACCTGCCTCTGCCTTCTGAGTGCTGGAATTAAAGATGTGTGCCAACACCACCTGGCCTAAAAGTGGGTTTAAAAGTCCTAGGTCCTACTCTTAGGAGTAAAGTTATTTAAACTCTTGAATTCATAGTTTTCTTTATCAGAAGATGAAGCAATATGAAAGCCTACATAGTGAGGTCCTTTGATGACTCAGCAGAAGACTACGTACAAGTCCCATGAACACTGTCAGAGTTCGGCAGTTGAGAGTATTGGTGGTGGAGACCTGGGCTCGTTTCCTCCTTCCCTGCTTCTGCCTTCCCCGCTCTGATTTCTGTGATGCCTGTGCCCTGCCATGCACACTCTAGTGCTGGTGTTCTCGCTACTCAGTAAGTCTACTTTCCTTCTTGCGCATCTTGACCAGCTCATCGGTAGTTCAGACCCAAGTCACTGCTTCCTGAATTTTTGTGGTAGTCTTTCCAGAAACATTCCTCCTGGGAATATGTGCTCATACCAGTTGATTCTCCACAACATCTACAACTAAGGAAAAAACAAAGGCCTTGGAACCTCAACCATGCCACTCTCCTGATCCTAGGAAAGTTGTGTACATGTGTCGCCTGTATATGGTGCTGCAGAGCAATGCCAGGGCCTTGGAGGTTATAGGTGCACTAACCACTTTTCTTGTGTCTGTGACCAGATACCTGACAGAAGCTTCACCAGGGAGGAAGGGCTCGCCTTTGACTCACAGATTGGAAGGCTGCAGTCTGCATGGCTGGGAATAGCAGTGACCATGGTGTGTGGCAGCTGGCCACCTAGTAGCCACCATCAGCAGGCAGACAAAGATGACTGCTGGTGCCTGACTGGCTGTCTCTCTTGTATTCTGTCTGAGATCCCAGTCCACAGGGCAGTGCCACCCCTAATCAAGGAGACCACCCTCCTCAGTCAATCCTTTTGGGAAACTCCCTCACAGAGCCACCGGGGTTTTAACTCCATGATGATTCCGAATCCAGCCAACTTGACAATGAAAAGCAACCCTCGGACCACCAAACCTAGCAATGGAGAGCTTTTAAGGACTTCGTTATGACACACGTGAAGACATGTCCCTTGGGAAGCCTTCTCCTTGGAAGAACACTCTTTGAGAACCCTTCAACTGTTGCTTCCTAAATGCTATCTACACATCCTTGCTAGACTTGGTCTAAAGATCGCTGTTTTGTCAAAAGGTTTACCCTAATTCATGTTTTTAACTGTAGAAGGGCCTTAGTTTCATTAAGACAAAATTGTTCTCTTACTAGGGTGAATAACAGAGTCATTGTTCCACTGTGACTACCTTAAACCAGTAGTGGTCAAATGTGTCCTAGATGGAGAAGCTTGAGGGGAAGTAGCGCCGTTTAGAACTGGCTGGGAAACATGGTGGCTCTGCCTACCTCTCTCTCTCGTTGCTCCCCAGCTTCCTTGAAGTGTGTGGCTTTGCTCCTCCACACTTCCCCCAACAGGATCTTCTGCCTTGCCACAGGACTAAAAGCAGTAGAATCCACTAATTATAGGCTGAGTCCTCTGAAGTCACAAGCCAGAAGCAACATTTCCTCCCTTTCTGTTGACTTCCTAGGGTGTTTTGTTGCAGCAGCAGAGAGCTGACTAACACAAGTGACAGTCTTGCTCAAGGACCTGAGTTCTTTCCATGTTATTGTTCTGCCAACTTCAGTGTGTCAGCTTGATCTGCGCCACCAAAAAAATGATGGTCACATGTGGCACCATCCAGGGGACAATGGGTTATCATGATACCTGTTAGTCACGTATAATTATCACCACTTTATAAGGACGCTTAGTCACAGATAGGCAAATGACTCACCTTAATCACACAGCTACTAAAGGCAGAAAG
This sequence comes from Ellobius talpinus, assembly GCA_001685095.1. NCBI lineage: Eukaryota > Metazoa > Chordata > Mammalia > Rodentia > Cricetidae > Ellobius > Ellobius talpinus. Next base: position 50,051 of record LOJH01009147.1, read on the forward strand.
AAAAGTTGAACCTGTGTTTACCTGGCTCCAGAGCACACGCCCATAAATATCCAGTCCTCCCACCCAAGCCTGAGACCAAATGACCTTGTCCTGGAAGGTTAAGTGTAGTACATTCAAGGCTAATAATTTGCTCATACTTCGTAAAACATAGACTTACTCTGTCGACTTTAGTCAGTGTAGTCACAACTGCTGACACTGAGAATGTACTTATATGACACAGATATGCCTAATTTCTCCATCTTTAGTTTGGTTCAGAATACAAATTCATACAGTCCTGCCACATAACAGTAACCAGAACTGTTTCGTGTTTGTGTGTGTGTGTTTATATACACACATATGTCATGTAGACATATGCATGTACAATTCAGTTTCATTTATGTAGCAATGAAGGCTTGGGAAAGTTAGAAAAGTGTCAGAATATACAGCTCATAAGGTATCGAGGGAACATCACAATGACCTACAGACGCAACATTCTTTCATCAAAAATCTTAAGCTAACAGATCACCTGCATTAGCAGTAGTAGAAAGCAAAGAGGAATGGCATCAAGACTTTCTCAGCAAAACATGGAAGTGTCTAGTAGAGAAAAGCACTTGCCACAGGGCTTGTGTTACAACATGCTCACTTCCCAGCTTAGATGCTGTAACAAAGGGACTTGTGGCATCTTCATATTTCTTTCCTCCAGGGACTCAGACACCAACTCCTCCCTCCATATTCCTGTCTAGGTGGGCACCAGAGAGATATCTGACCATTGACTATCCCTAACACCGACATCAGATTTGTATTCTACCAGACTAGATCACATGACCGAGGCTGTACAGCAAGCAGGACTACAGATAACTCAGGTGTGGTCAGAAGAGAAGGTGTCAGCATCTCTCAGACTCCTCCCACCCCGTGTCATGATAACCAGTGTCTCAGGAACACAGCAACACATGGCCTCATTAGCAATCCTGCCTTCAAGACCTTGTACCAGTGACTCCCACAAGCAAGTTCTTCCTCTCTCTTGGCTCCTCAGAAATGCAGGAAGGCCCATCCTCCATCATAGTCGGAAATGTGAAGACTGGCCACGTGGCTGCATGCAGAGTCCCCTGGTGGCCCTGATGTCAGAGACAGCCTTCCTTTGCTCATTTTCAAATCTGGCAGTGTTTCAGGGGACGAAATAGTTATTAGACCTAGGTATCCTGAAAATATCTAGATGACAGGCGCTCCTAAACATGAAGGTGTGCTGTTATGTCTGCAGCCTAATTTCCTCTGTGGAAACTTGCTGTCAGGGGTGCTGTGCCCCCACCGAGGTGAACACTTGACTGAGCCCAACACACCCTACTCAGGAACACTGGCTCTACATGTTTCTGTGGCAGGCAGTATGCATGTTCTTACGGGATATGTACTTGCAAAGACATACTCAGACATACAGGAACGGAAGGAGGCTACAGGAAGACAAAAGGAGATGGTGGGCTGACATCCTAGTGGCATCCCTGTGCTGCATGTCTGCAGACCGTTGTCCTGAGTGGTGTGGGTGTGGGAACAATTGGGACACTTTCCTGGGAACCCCATGATATCTTTCTCCCAACTCGCTATGGACCAGCATTTTCAGCAGGAGGGATCAGTTGTCTGCCCTTGCTAAAGCCTGTGTGCCTCTTCCCTCAGTAGCTCTCGGTGGCCCAGGATGTTGGCTTCTTATGAGAAGTCATAGGAGGATCAGAAGACAGGGAACATTGTCCTTTGTGGCTACCCTACCACCCTTCCCACTTCCCTTGCTAATATTCTTCTGCCTTGTTCCAAAGCACCAGGACAAATTTTAATCCTGTCCAAAAGACCATATGTCTTAAAAATACAGAAGAGAACTGAAAAAACAATAGCTATTCCTGTCTCCTGACTCATCATCCCCAGTGGAACTGTTCCTCTATATCTAAAACAGGACACCTACTGATGGGGAACCTCCTTCAGTCAAGGGCCTTTGAGAGGCTGGACCAGATTGGGCCTTTGTACCAAAAAGGTGCACACTAGTGTGCCTGCTCTCCCTTCTTTCCTCCCTCCCTCCCCCCCTCTACCCCCCATTGCCTGGTTTCTGGTTCCTGTTGCCTGCTCCTGCAGAAAACAGTGATCTGTAAGTCCCCCCTAAATAAAGAACCCTCCATTATACCCAATTCTGAGCTAGTGTGGGGCGACTTTATTTGTGTTCTCCTACATCTGACGTTCCAGCATGGGACGTAGGAGTATACAAATAAAATAATCCCACAAGGTACTACTGGTTTTCATAAAAAAGCATGCCAGGAAGGATAACCCTGTGCAGAGGAATCTGTTGGATTCTCCTCCTTACCTGGTGTGTATGCCAGTGGCTAAGCTATTACTCCTGGGCTCTGCAACGCTCATACATTCATTATCCAGCCGTCCATTTGTTCTGGATAAAGTACCAAGAACAACTGCACAGACTAGGCCCCCTCCCTCCCTTCCTCCCTTCTTCTCTTCCATCTACTTCCTATAAACAAGGTTTCCTCTAGCTCAGTGGTTCTCAGTCTATGGATTACAACTCCTAAAAGACCATTGGAAAACACAAATATTTACATTATTATTCATAACAATAGCAAAATTATAGCTATGAAGTAATAAAGAAAATAATTTTATGGTTGAGGGCCACCACAACATGGGTCTCTACATTAGGAAGTTAAGGACCACTGCTCTAGTGCCTCTATCGGTTCCGTCACACCCCAGTTTCCAGACCACCAGAAGGATGCTATCCACGCCCTAGTCTGAGTCCCTGCCCCTTGGGGTCATTTTCTCAGGTCAAATTCACCAGTTCCAGCTGGGAAGTGTACTTTCCTCAGGAGTCAGAATTCCCCTTGAGGGACCATTCTTTGATTTTGTTTGTTTGTTTTTCTGTTTAGGTCTTTCAAGACAGAGTTTCTCTGTGTAGTCTGAGCTGTCCTGGAACTCACTCTGTAGAGTCAGCAGGCTGACTTCGATCTCACAAAGATCTGGCTGACTCTGCCTCCAGAGTGCTGGGATTAAAGGCGTGCACCACCATCACCAGCTCTAAACACCTGACTCCATTGCTTCAGACCTTTGTTATCCTGTCTTTAGAGGCAGTAGCTGCCCATATTAACCACTCCCAGGATTTGTTTTTACTGTACATAGTGTTGTTTCCATTCATTTTCCTGGTTTGCAAGCCCCTGCACTGAATTCTCTTTGATAAAGTCACTGTCATGGCTTCTACCTCATGCCTGGACTCTGACCTGTAAGTCAAACCCACGAACTCTACTGTGAAAGCACTCAACTGTCTTGTGTCATAAAAGAGAAAACACAAGAAGGGAGGAAGATGGCACCATGGGAGTTGGGGAGGACCCAGCAGCCTAGAGAGGACCTGGGAACTGAGTAACCAGTTCCAGATCATCCCTGCTTTGAGTCCTCACTCCCCTTCCTTTCCCAACCTTTGCTTCTACTCTGTGAACAGGTGATGTGTCCTGGAGTTAACGCCAGTTGCAGGGACCATTTCAGAGCTCAGAGACGGACAGGAAGCCAAGCTGCTTGTTAATTTTTATGCTTCTAGGAAGTGATCATAATAACTGTCAAAGAAAGGTTAAATGAGGTTTCGATGAGAAAATGAGTTTGCAGTCTGCCAAGTCTTCAAAGGATCCACTGACCAAGAATTCCTAGAAGTCTCAGAACTTTTCTACTAATTAAGGAAGTTTTTTTTTCTCATCTCCTTGTTCAGGGCAAAAGATAGCGTGGCTACAAAGATATTTATTACCACGGGATCATATTGCGTGAGAATTTTATTTCTGCTCTCGGACATAAAAGATTGCTTTGAAAAGTAAAAGAAAGATAAAAGAAAAAGAGAATTTATTTGTTCTTCCTAAGGCTGCCGCAGCTCCCAGAGCCCCATACAATGCTCACAGTGTGCATTTTACTCTTCAGAGACTGTTGAGGCTGTGTCTTCCTGTGCTGCTCCTTGTGCTGCACCTGGGCTTTAAAAAGTGGCGCCTTTGAGCTAGTTTGTTCTTCCCCCACCCAGAAGCCTCTGGAATAGAGGCACTTGCTGAGCTGGGATTAGAGGAAGCCAATGAGAAGAATGGCATGGGACTGTGAAGGAGGCACAGCTTGCCCAGTATGGGGTGATTCTTGTTAGTTCTGCTCTTCATTCCAGCACTGGTGTTTATACAGTCATTACAGATGCTCTGGTTTGCTACTCCTAAGCAAAGCAGGGATAGATTTACAGGAATCAAAGGCTGTTGTAACAGCAAAAGGAACTTTAAAAGGCAGTGTAGTTCCTTTAACCAAATTAGCAATAAAGGTACATTTTTATTCCTCCACTTTCAGATGTGTGTCTCCATTTCCTCTGAGTTAGTAAAGAAATTTGATGCAAACAGACATTACCTGGGTTCTCTGAATCCCGTATTCTTGTTAGGGTAGCAATAGCAGCATCCAGCCAGACACAGTCATTGTTCTTTTGTGTCAGACATTGTTCTGAGGACTTCACGTACATTATCTCTCACTCAATCCTCTCAAAACCACAATGACCTGAGTATTATCCACACTATATAAATGAGGAAATGGTTGAGGGTAGACGTTGAAGAGTCAGCTCAAGGGTTCCTAGCTCCCAAAGAGCACATCCAGCATTTAGGACAGCTCCACCAGATTCGGTCACCCATGGCCTTGCTTACTGTGGGAAAAGAGCATCATCCCCTGTTGCGTGATTACAAAGCCAGTCGAATCCAGCACAGTTCGATCTTGCATTTCACTTTGGAAACAGAAAGTTGTGAGGGTGAACTGTCTTGTTTGACGTGCTGGAAATCACTGCGGAAACTCAGCACACACAGCTGTGCCCTGGATGCTGGGGAGTGAAAGACTGGTAGACTCTCTCAGAAGCCTCCACCCCACAAGGTAATGATGCCTGGACTTGAGGTGGTGTCATTGCCAGCTGACAAAAGTGGCTTTCTGTGGGGAAAAAAAACTGGTTAAAATAATTCCAGACTAACATATGTCAATGGACCAGTCCGCTCTGTGCCAGATCTTGGGCTACAGGTCCAGCAGCGAGCAAGACTATGACGCCCAGGGGCAAACCCTCCCTGCCAAACACTAGTGATGAAGCTGCAAATTTGTGATTTCTCAATGAACAATTGCTGAAACCCTTTAAAATATGTCTATTTTCTTCCTATTTCTTTTTCCTTCCTTCCCTTCCAGAAAAAAATGAAAATAAAAATTATCTCAAAGCCATGAGAGTATAGAGTAAGGTAAACTGTGGTAGAAAGAGGAGACTTGGTGGTTCAAGATGGGCTGTCCGACCCTATGAGTGGTGAGGGGTTGTGTGCACGTGTGTAGGAAGCCAGACCTGGGGTCAGGTAAAAACATCTGGATAGAAGACAGAGAGAGAAACTGAGGAAGGAAATTAGATATGTTGACTCTGGTTTAGCAAAACCACACCTAGAAATTTATTCTAAGGAAGTAAATTAGGAAAAAGGAAGCTCCCAGTGTACACTGACTGTTCACATGCAAATCTCTTGGTCACACCGTTATTTTATAGCAAACATTTGGAAACAACCCAAATGATCAACAGGAGACCATGGCCACAGAACTGAAGTGTCCCTGGTTAACATGAAGAACGTCTTTCATCATATCCGCCATGTGAGAGCAGAGCAACAATAATAATAAAACGGTTGAACTGAGAGAGAAACTTAGAATGTACCAACTGGCAGAGACTTCCTTCAGCAAGTTAAGGAAAAGACAAGCCAACAAGAAAGTGAGCCAAATAGCTAAGTTTTTTACAAGAGAGAAAATAAATTCATAATTATGTGGAAATGCAGATTAAACCCTGCAGGTGTACTGCTTCACAAACATTCAGTGGGCAATGCACCTCACAGGTCCAGAAAGAGCACTCACTAACATGCTTGGAGTACCAGCTCCCCTTGCACAGTGCTCAGGGGAGAACAGTTCAGCAAAGCCAACATTTAAGCAACTCTGCTTATTTCTCTGTGTGTGTGTGTGTGTCAGAGAGAGAGAAAGAGAGAGAGGGAGAGAGAGAGAGAGAGAGAGAGAGAGAGATGCTTCCCCAGTACCCAGTAATCCCAGTGGAAGAGCAATCCCACAGAAAGGTTCCTCAGAGGTCCTGTGCACAGGAGAGTTACAGATTGAGCAATTTCAAAACACATCATCCCCTAGAATTTGAGAACGGGCCTTCTGTTAACAGAAGACCATTACCAATGGTCAGTGAAGAGACTAACTGGGGACCCTACCTCAGGGACTCGTGTTCCTGTAAGGCAAACAAAAGGCATGGAGGCACACATACAGAATCCTGTGAGCAAGCACCAGGCTGTGTGTGTCTGTAGGCCAAGAATACCAAAGACTCTTGGCAAAATTTGAAACTAAGTGAAAGGCCTGGAAGGGGTTCTCTCTAGAGCCCTCTCTGGAAAGAAAATTTGGCCTTGCAAAAACTATATTCAGTTTCAGATACCTTTCCATTCCTGTGACAAAACACCTGAGGGAATTAACTTCTAAAGAGGAAGGTTTGGGGATGGAATGCTACGGTAAGACACACAGTGGACCTATGGGGAGACGGAATGCTATGGTAGGACACATGGGGACCTATGGGGAGATAGAATGCTACGGTAGGACACACAGTGGCCTATGGGGAGACTGAATGTTATGGTAGGAGACACAGTGGCCTATGGGGAGACTGAATGTTATGGTAGGACACATGGGGGACCTTTAGGGAGACAGAATGTTATGGTAGGACACATGGGGGACCTT
>LOJH01009148.1:0-28763 GCA_001685095.1 Ellobius talpinus
CTGAAACATCTCTCAACACTAAGGAACTCAAGGAGTTTGTGAAGAGATGTGTTTTTCATTGAAAGAAATGGCATTGATCAGTGGACTGGTGTTTTAGATGCCAGGAACCCTATTTAAAAACATGGGTTCCAGCATACAATTCCAGTGACGTTTTTAAGACTGGGGACTACAAATGAGGTTTTTGTTTGCTCTTTTCTCGTTGTTCAGTATTTGCTGATTCTGTTTTCCATTTCCCCCTAATTTGTCAAAGTGCAATTTAGGGGGAGATATGCCCATCTAAAGGTTTCGCATTTACAAATATTTAAGGAGTGCATTTTAAAAATAAAATCTCCATGGAAATTGGATCCCTGACTCTAAAACTACATCATTAAAAAAAAAAAGGTTTTAGCCTCTGCTTGTTTCCAGAAAGTTGAAGACAGCTGATAACCCAGCTGTCTTGGACACATCTATTTGACAGCTGTTTCATTTCATCTGAAAAAAAATTTTTGCAATTCAAGTTAATTTCCTCTTCAACTTGCTTAATAAAATTTCATACACCACTTGGTGCGATCTCAGTGCAGAAAACCACACACTCGAGTGCTTCAGTGACTATAACTATCATCATGTTTATTTGTATACAGCATTTAATTCAGATTTGTGAGTTCCCCCTAAACAAAATATATATTATGTATATAATATATGTATGTATATATCCTGTCATTTCTATAGCTGTTAGTGTGTGTTGAGCCTTTTACATACTGATCTTGAAATAGGGCGAGTGTGTGTGTGTGTGTGTGTGTGTGTGAACACTTTTCTATGAACCAAGTTTTCAGCTTCAAAAAAGATTGTTTTGGAAAATGACGAATGAATGTCCTCGTTAACTCTCAGTGACACATCAGATATCCACCTTCTCCTCGTTAACTGGGCTTAGATTAGTCCACATGGCAGGTTGAAAATCTTCATCTAAGGAACCCAGCCTTATATGGAAAAGGACGGAGTCAAAGTGCTTATGAGGTGATCCTTCCATCCAAGCCAAGGGTTCTGTGTGTAGTACATCTGATGTCTCAATCTTAAAACTGTATGAGAAAGTTACAATGCTGACCTACCCGCAAACATTACATTGACTATGTTAATATCATCGTGGAGCCTTTAAAAAAGTCCCTAAACTAATATTGAATTGGAACTCACATGGATTTATGTGATGAAACCTAATATAGTCATAATTTTTGTAACTTTCAGCTAAATATGAAATGAGACATGTTCCAAAAAGGCAAACATGCTATCGCAAATGTCTAATCTTTTTTGCACCTGAAGTTACATTTGAGAAAACTTGGTCATAGGATGGAATTTTATTGATGAATGTCCAGTTAGGAAAACTGCATGTTTGATCTTCTGGAATTTTTTTGTTTTGTTTTGAGGACGAGATGCTTATAGTTAATTAAAAAGAAACCAAATCTTTCATCTTTGGTGATCTTAGTTGATGTCTTTCCAGACACAGGCTGACGATTACAGCCGCCACTGTCCTTCCTGGTTCTCCAATGTGCACTCTTTAACGACTTTAGAACTTTAAGACAGTGTTGAGGCCGTTCTTTTTATATTTGTTGTGATTTATGAAACAATATCAACCCTGTTCCTGAGATAGACTTCTGGAAGAAAAGAAAATGTGCCTCCTTAAAAAAAATACCAGAAGTGTCCCACTAATGAAAGCACGCTTCGATTTTGTTCCAGAGAAATTGTGTATCAAAAAGTAAATGAGTACACTCTGTTAACATCAGTTTTTTAATCCAGAAATTAAGCAAATCACTTGTTCCAGCCGCAAAGAAGGAGCACTTCCCTGAATTGTGACACCGGTTTAGCCTCCCATCCTTGTTTTAAATTAATGCTGGTATGAGCAAGAAGTTTTCTGAGTTGTACAAACTCAATATGCTCCAACATCAGTTTTTCATTGCTAAGCAAGAGACAAGGTAGACTTTGAGAAGGAATACAAATCAAAAGAACAGAAGTCAAATGAATATTTACTTATTTATTTATTTATTGTTTTGTTTTGTTTTGTTTTTGAGACAGGTTTCTCTGTAGGTTTGGAACCTCTCCTGGAACTTGCTTTATAGACCAGGCTGGCCTCGAACTCACAGAGATCCGCCTGCCTCTGCCTTCCAAGTGCTGGGATTAAAGGCGTGTGCCACCACCGCCCGGTTTCAAATGAATCTTAAAGAAATGGAGGGATATTAACCTTTTGTTTCCTTCAGAAGAACCATCCCTAATGGGCGGGGACAGTAAGGAAGAAACTGAAGCCGTCTCATTTGTGTAAAAGAATGTTAATTCCTTTGGTGATTTTCCCTCATCAGTATGAAATCAGTACATGTTTGGAAGGCTTTTAGCAAAGCCACAGACTATGATGCAACTTGGGAGCTTTATAAAATTTCATTTTATCCCAGTAGATAACAGGGTTAATTAGAAAGTATGTTATAGCGTTTCCTATTATGATGCTTTTAATCATTTGATGTTTCTAGATATATTTTCTCATGTAAGTTATAAACTTTTTTCAAGCAGAGAAAATGAATATATCTATAAGCATATTCATTAACTTTCTGAAAACTATATAAAGGCCCAAACTTAATTAGATTATAGGATTTATTTCATAAACCTTGTAAGATTAGAAATCTATCCTTTAAACTGTGGGTAATGCTGAAGTGTAATTATATATAGGATACAACAATCATTAAATTCATTCCTCAATACTTTGCCCAACTAAGACCATGATCCACTTTAAAATACCCATATTTGACTCACCATAAACTCTGAACAATCTTGGATATTTTTTATTAGTTTGCTTAAACATGCTTTTCCAATTTGATTTCCTGGCCTGTTAGCTCTTTATTTAAAATGTTTCTTCAGTTGCTCTGACATAAAGCCTTCGGGAGTCTCTGAGCAAATGCCTACCCGGTGTCCTGTGCCCATACCCGTTTCTGTGAGTGGCATTTTCACAAAGTTCCACTGGTGTGTGAACAATAGTACTACTGTTCTTGGTAGTTCTCAGCTCTCTCTGCCTTCAGAGAGCTGCTACCTCCAGTGACAAAGCCCAGTCCTAGAATAACACTGCCTCCCAGGATCACATGTGTAGGGCTCAAAACCCGCCATTATGATCCTGGGTGCAAATGAAGGAGTGAATATTGGTTGCAACCAAGCAAAATGGTGAAAATAAATGAGTGAGGGGAAAACCACGTGCCTGGATTTTAAGAGATCTTAAATATGAAAGTGGGGTTTTGGGGTTTTTTTGTTTGTTTGTTTGTTTGTTTGCATGGTGCATGCTTTGGCTGGTAAGCCAAGATTGCTGTGAGTTGAGATCTTCATCATAGCTTGAAACGTGTTGCTTACATTTTAATTCGCATTGTATTCATGCCACAATCTGGTCATTCATTCCTGACTGGATACTGCAGCAGTGTTACAAAACTAGTAGTAAAGAATGCATTGACAGAAACTCTGCCAAACAGTAACCGAACAGACGCAGAAAGACTTAAATGTTAGATTTAATGAGGAACTTGGATGTATACTGTTCCCAAACATATGTATTTCTTGAATGTTCAGTGAAGGCACATTGTATATTGTGCATGAGGTCCAACGTATAGATTTATTTTGGCTCAGACATGGGAACTTTTTTGGGATCACCTGTATTTTCTTTCATTTTCTAGCAAGGCTAAAATAAACCCAATCCCATTCAAGAAATTTCTGGGAATGTTTAAAAACAGACTCCATAAAAGACTGAATATTGTGAGCCCCACTGTAATAATAGCATTCAGCATCCACTGTGATTTTATCCTGGATTGTTTTCACATTTTGCTTTTTCAACGTTATAGATACTGTTTTTATTTTTTCCCAAGGAGGAAACTGAACTCACACGAGGCCCATCATCAAATAACTAGTTAAGTGGAAGGTAAGATTTCACCAGCAGTGTAAATCCATAGTAAACCATGTTAAGCGGTCAGTTATCTCTGGTTTCTAAAAACAAACTGCTGTCTTTTTAGTTAGAACCCAAAGTGGGCAGGAGGAAGATCTGTTCTGTAGTACAGTGCACAGTCCTATGCCGCCAGGAGAGGGCATGAGAGGTCCGCTGCAGAGCGGCTCCAAGACTGACCTTGGCAGTTCTGAGTGTTCTGGTTCTCACAGCCTCCCTTACGCCTGTTGTTAGGGAACTATACATTCTGTTTTATAGACAGAGGGTGAAATTTTAGGCATTTTCGAAGGCGTCTTATTCACTTTGTCCCAAGTCCCTGTAAAAGTTTATAAACGAAAATGGATATAAAATTACTTCCATCTGCAACAAAATGTTGAATTTTAAGACATTTGTGGTTTTGTTGACATACCAAATAAAATCTTTAAATCTGCCATCATAGGGCTAATCTCCTGAGATGAGGCCTCTACTTGCTTATAAATAAACACACTAATTTAATTAGCATTTTTAGAGTTGATAAGCAGAAATGGCAATGTCATAATATGGTTACATATTAACATTAATATCACTAGGGAAAAGCATGTGACAAATACATAGAGTCAGTCTCTAATTTTAAAAAATGAGCGAAAGCAATATATTCTTGGGGAAAAGGGGGAAGAATTATTTAAGCATATGAGTTAAAGTCAATAATGTCTTTCATCTTTTACATGTCTATACCGTGAGGGAACAAAGCAGATGAAGGGAGGGAAAACCTTGGTGGAACTCTCTCCTTGGCGACATTTTGAGGTGTAGCAACGTAAAGTAAAACTCAACTTAAAGAGACACATTCGTCAACTAAAGTCGAAACTGACTTTCATTTAAAGATGATTAAATCTTTGCAAGACGAGGAGACCACCAAGGTGCCCCATTTAGCCCTTGACATTTCAGTACTGCAAATGAAGCTCTGGCACATTGTCTTTAGAAGTTGTTCCCTAATTACACAGCATTGAGCACCATCTGACTCATGGAAATTGTGGGAAGGATTATATTTAGTCTGCTGAGATTGTACTTTCTTCTCTTCGGACTGAAACACTTCTGTGTGAAAATAGGAAAGTATATTGTTTATTTCTTCAAAAATGTTTCCGGTTTGTTTTTCACCCAAACCAGAATAGTGAAAGCAAAACCTGCAATATAAAAGTATCGATGGCTTCAGAATATTCTGGTTGGATTTTAAATTATATGGGTGATAAATTGCTCTAATCAGAAATTAATACTAGTGACTTGAAGTTGGAGGGGTGGGGGAGGTTTCCCTAAATCAGACGTTTTCCTTCTGTCCTTGTGAGTGGGCTGTTTCCTGACTACAAGCAACCTAGTAGTATACTATCTCCTGTGCATAAAAATCTAGTTGACTTAAATGTGCTGCTGTGAAATTACATTTTGATAAATTTTATTACAATGATTACAGCATAATTGTCTTTTTCAATAAAGTAAACTGCAGGAGGTCCTACTAACTAAAGATGGAAAATTCAGAACATATTAGACCCATAAGCAATCCAAGAAATCATATATTCAGAAAAAATAATTTAGAGATATTATTTAAATCAAACAACACAGGCTTTGCCATGACACCCAGAATAAGACCCCATTTTAGCTTTCCATGTATCCCATCCAAATCTCTAGAAGAGTATTCATTTTTCATTTATCACATCTGTCCCAAAAGGAGCTTCTATTCCAGATAAATGGGAAAAACATAATTATAATTTCTTAGCATGCGCAATATTTTTTCGAATGCTTACATTATAAAACTTAAAAAGTGAAGGAACAAAACCACATTTTTAATTTTTAAGAAATTACATAAAAGTAAGTAAATGTACAAAAAAAGTATAGCTCACAAGAAATTTTACATTTATTTCTCATATTTATTAACTATGAAGAAGCAGGAGAGAAAGCTGGAAAGGAGCAGACTTGGATCACATTCTGAAAGTTGTATCAAAATTCACTTAGGTTGCTAGTGGTTCCTGCAGATCTAAACTGAGCTGTTTTTAATTGCACGGGTTTTGTGCTTAGGCGACAGAATTCAGACGGCCAGCCCAAGCCTTCCCAGGTTAGTGTCATTTAAACCAACGAATCCAATCTAACCTTCTAATAGCTCTTTCAGAGAGCCTGAGCTGGCACCATGTCCTCATTGCTCTAGTTTCTCCCGTTTATATAATACTTTAATAAGCACCCTAAAACCATTTTGTTGGGCTCAGAATTATAAGGAGAGCCTTAAGTGACTTATTGTGAAGCACAATATTCTAAGAGTTTCAAATATTCTTTCTAATGGCATTTTGGTGATTTTTGAAACTCTGTAAGAGAAATTAGCTTAATTTTTTTTCTTAAAGGCTTATATATGTCTAACTCTGATCTCTCAGACAGCCAGGAAGGCAGAGAGTATCCAACAATGTTCTCTTGACTGACAACTGTCTCTGGTTACAGCATCTTCTTTTCTTAGCTCTAGTCATTGGCATCTGTTCATCCCCCTGAAATAGGAAGAGCTTTGACCGTCATAGTCCACATTCCTTCCAGGGCATTTCCCTTAGTATTCAAGACCATACATTTCTTTAATACAGTTGTTGTTCTTCTGAGACACTAAAATTTAACATATATCAATTCTATATTTTAACTGCATTGTAATATTTTTTCCTATAAAGCAACTCCTTCTAGGTGCCAGAAGACTTATCTTTAGTCAGTGAACCAAACTTCATGACTACTACCTGAAAGACGATTCTCAAATGAAAACAGCCCATTATCACTGCAGTAAAAATTCTTCATGGTAGCAGATGCCTTACAGATTGCTTTTTACCTAAACTCACCACCAAATGTGAATGGGGGAGCTCCAGCCCTGTGGGATGTGGCCTTGTACTAACGTGTGAGAGGAAGACATAGTATCAGGTCATAGATGCCTTTAAAAAGAAATAGAAGGTTGACAAATTAGAACTCTGGACCATAAGCATTCATATAAAATCTAAAGGAAAACACTAGAGATATAAATAGTAAAGAATTTTAAATGAGTGTACCTACTATGCTCTGGGCAGTTCTGGGGACTGAAGATGCAGAGAATATACGTAATTTCTCTGGAACGTAAGCTTCGTAAAATAACAGATAAAATTTCTGTCCTCTGGGGATATAATACTCTAGAGGAAAAAGTTACACTCAAAAGAGAAACTTGGCACACAGCCAGACCACACTGAATGCACCAGGGAGTTTAGTGTATTAACGGTCTAATGGCTTTAATTTAATGAAAATTTATTAAGCATTTAATAGGGGAGAGGAACCTGATACAGCTGGAATAGAAAAGACCCTAGGCACAAGGCAAAGTCAGTGTTCTAGAGAAAGATGCTGTGTTAAAACACATCCAGGTCCACATCAGAAACAAGCTACGGCCTTTCAGCATTGGCCTGGGCTTCCCAGCAGATGAAGCAAGAAGGCTGACGAGCTTGCAGTGGGAAAAAGAAGCCAGGTGTGCCATAGGGAAGGACACGTACTTTGGCAGAGTTCTTATGAAGGCTGGAAGAATGTTTAATATGAAAAGAGGAGGGAACAGTGGGTTGCACGCCAGACAAGAAAGACTTAAACCAACTTTGAAACACACTGTGTAATGAGCTCTCAGACTGAGATCTAAACCAAATGGCTGTGTGAGAAGATCAAGCATTTGCTCAAACAGCTGATAGTATTCCTACCGCAAGGAGGAGAGGCCAGAGGCAGTGTGTCATCCAACAGTGGACAGGAGAAGGATTGCTTTTCTCATAGCTGTAGTTTACTCTTTCTTGTGTCAATTGATATGTTTACGTTTATATTTTGACTTCCAGTATGTTAAAAAAATCTAAACTTTTTTGTGAATATGATAAAGATATATCAAAAAACTGGGATGAAATAATTAAGTAGTTCCTTACCACTCTGTAGCTTCTGTTTTAATAGTAACAGCAAACCTTTAGATGGTGTCTAAGTGGTTACAGATAGCTTGTTCACAACATAAATTCAAGTCCTGTGCTGATTTTCCAGTTTACCCACAAGTTTTTATAAAATTTGATCATGTTCCACATAATTCAAGTCTATACTTTTCTACCTGAAAAAAAGTGAAATGTGAAAATTATCATTGTTGGCAATAAGGCAATTTCTATGTAATATTTAGTTACTAGCTTCAAATACTGGTTCTCAGTAATGGCTAGAAAACTCGAATTTAATGGTACAAACGCATAGATACAATTACATCAACATTAAAATACAACATTAAAGGACAAATACAAAAATATAATTACAAAATTGAGAAAGAGGATTAAAAGGTATGTTCTATAGAACTTTAACTTAGACACCCAAAATCATGAGATTCTAAGTTACAAAATTATTAAAGATTATAAATTTTCAATTTTAATACTCTCCCCCATTTTACTTCTAATGATTCAAAGCATGTTTAATTTTTCTGTTAACTATCATTCCCCAGTAACCTCTTAAAACATCAGTTTGTTTATGAAGACATGTTGACCCAGGTACTACTAATTTCAAAATTATCATTCTTCATCTGGAGACTCAAGATCCTGTAAGACTGTTTTCACAACTTGTAAACTTTAGGCCAAAAGTGACACATTTATTTTTCATATTTTGATAGGCATCTAATCATTATTTTGATTAGAATCTAATAAATATTTTATTAGCATCTAATAATTATACAGAACAAAGTATATCATTGTGACATTTTCATATGTGCACATCATTATGTATTTTGAAGAAGAGGTATCCATTTAGCTGTTTATTCTGGAATAGTATGAGGGTGAATGGCACACATCATGATTTCTGTGGATACCTTCCTTAAGGGCGGTTGCAGAAATCACAATTCATCTTTTTCCGTCTGAGATGCTTGAGTTGTATAGAGAGTTGTGTAGTTGTTTCTGGACACTCTAAACTGATCGTCCCCACAGCCATTCCAGCTTTCCTCATTCTCAGATAAGCTGCCTTAAAAGCCCATTGCTGGCCTATTCCCTCAAACACCTTGAAAATGTTAAAGTTCTATTTTGCACTCCATGAGCCTTACTTTAGGTTATTTTATTCTTAGTCTGCAGACTGAGCCACAAAGTGTTGGACAGGACAGATTGGTTTTAGTAAGAACTTAGAAACAAAAAATAAAACAATTAATGTGTCAGTTTTCAGCTGCTAAGAATTTCAGAAAATAAAAAAATAGTCAGTCTATATAATAAAGAAAACAAGGAAGAATGGACATATCCAAACCTAATGTCAGGAGACAAAGAGAAGAGGTAGGAAGTGGAACCCCAAATCCCTTCTTGCTTAGATTATTCTCCTGAGAATATTGCTTACAAAAGTATAATCTTTAATGGAGATTTGGGAGTCTGACCAGTTGTCATGTGGGTGCATCCTAAGGAATCTTAAGAAATATACAGAGCACACAAAGTCTTCTCAAGTCCTCAGAACATTACCATAAGGGATGGAGTTTTGGAGGGTGTTCTTTCTATACCAGTTACTATTTGAAAACTCAAGCCAGTTTCATCCAAGGAGTTCCAGACTTGCTGACTAGACATTTGCAAGGTCCATAATTATCCAGCAGAAGCCCGAGCCCTAGAAGAATCCCGAGTTTTCCATGAGCAAAGAAACGTCTTGAAGGGAGAGGTTGCAGAGAACATGGTAAAGACCATGAAAGTAGTGACAGGCTTCAGCCTCACTAGAGCTGTTCACTTCTAGGCCCTGGGTTCCTAAAAATAGCCCTAGGGTACACGTCCCTCTTTCTCTCTGCCCTAAGAAAGCTAAAGAACTCCTCGAGGAGGAGTGGCAACTGCCCTGTGAAATCCGATGCTAGACATGAGGTCAGTTTGACCAGAAATAAAAGGAAACCACCGAGAAGAAAGACTCCACTCAGGGATCGGTGCTGCCTTCAGCTTGCTCGCCAGCCCCACTGCTGTGTTGCAGCCCAGAACTCCATCATGGTGGGTCCTTCAAGAAAACAGTATGTCCTTTACAGAAGGAGACAGTGGGCAACAGGGGCTTACTGAGGAGGCAGGCAGGCAAGGAATAGAACGGAGGGGAGAACCTATTTAGTACAAAGATTTGGGAACCTAGTACTGGTTTTGATGATCTATGATGAAGATAGAAGAAATGACTTCCAACTATTGCACCAGATGGGGGGGGGGAATGCATCTACGTCCCCAGAGCGGTCTGTGTGCTTCACCTGCTTTTGCCATTTCATGTAAGATACATCTAGATTTGGAAGGGGAAAAGTGCAGCTATGGTGAAGTGGTGTGCTTTACATAGAAGCCAGCGATAACTCACTGTTAGAAGCAAACCGCATCTGATTCTTCAGTTTCGTACACTAGTACAAAACATGCTAATTAAGCAGAAAGACTTACAGTGGTTTTTATATACCATTCTATTTGCAGTTTTAAATGTATCTTATCAGACATATGCTAAATATACACCACTATGGTATTCTAGAATGTGCTCAATTTAGCATTTTTAATATTTTTACATCATTAAGATACTTAGAAAAGATTTTTTAAATTATTTTTTGCAATAGATTTTTATGCTCATAGGTTCAAAATTGCCCTCACATACCCGTCCTGTGCTAAGAACACCTACATGGTTTTCTAACGTCTCAGAGCAGAGAGCATTCGTTCTGTCAATGCATTTGAAAGTTCTTTCTCTCTCTCTCCCTCTTGCCACTGCAGTCCTTCAGCGCTGACCAGATTGCGGGTAAGTGATTTGAGCTTCTCTACCAAAGGCAGAGCTCTCTGCCTGTCTCTAAAATGTCACTTAACTCTACAGCATGCTTCTTTGTGGCTTAGACTGTTCGTGGCCATTCCATGCCTGGGCTCCGAAAACTGAGCCATCTGCTGGAGCTCACTTTGAAGAGCACTCGGGGAATGAGCTGGATGCACTTGTATATCAGGGTGCTCTTCTCTGGTTAAAATATATTTTATGATTAATTTCTTTCTAACAGATCGAGTTCTCTAAGGAGCAGCAGGAGGGTAAGTTTAAAAGCCATAGCGGTTCATATGTGCATACTTATAGAGATGGCAAGTGAGAAAACAAACTCCCTTGGGATGGGCTAAGTGCTGCCTAATTATCCACACTGGGGTTGTTCCTCTAATTAGAAATTGCTTTCAAACACTCTAAATATAAACCTGCATAACTGAAGCCCTTGCTTATAGTTACTGACCAAAGATGTAAGGAAATAAAAAAATAGACTATAAGTCCGTGTAGCTACTGATTCCTAAATAAGATGAACTTGAAGCACTAGGAAAGAGCATAGATGATATATTCACAAAAGATATAGGTTCTAGAAAACTAATTTACTAGTCAAAGGCCTAGAGAGAGATCTGATAGGCCTGGAATGTTCAACCTGAAAAACGAAACTGATAATGAAAGCTGCCCTGACAACCAAACCTGCTTAGTTTCTGCGGAAACATAGAATTGTGAACTAGAAGAAATTCACAGAGAAGGATCCTAATCCAACACTTTGTTAAGGGATATGAAACAGACAAGTGGAGAAACGATATGTCTTTCTTCCTCAATGAGCAAAGAATTAGTAATTGTGTCATCATTTTGTATGAATTCAAAAGGGCTAGGCAGCTTTTCTTAGGAACAGATGCTTTCTATGCGCCTCAAACTTTTTAGGATTGAAGAAACCCTGGATAGCTTCCTTAAAACTTTAACTTTTTCCCTTTGTGTGTTTGGATTCAACAGGGTCCAATATCCCAAACAAGCTTGATTTTTGGATCAGGAAGTATAGGGAGAATTTTTTATGGGGTGAAATCATCATAATATGTGGATAAACTAAGTAGAATGCATTTGCAGAAAGGAGAGACACAATCAGTTTAGTTATGTGATATTATATGTTAGGTGATTGGCCATAATGATGTATAGCATATTATAATATATAAGGTACAAATAACTATGGGTGATTAGTAAGAGTTCTCTACCTAAGGCTTCCACATTGTTCAGTCTCTTTCAGGATCACGTTTGTTTTGATGTTGTCTGGGTATCTGTTTAAAACGAAAGGTTATTTGCTGTAGTACAAACTCACTGATATCAATATCGTGGTTGTTGGCCTCAGGTAGACAGTTTAGATGGCTGGATGACTTTTAACTCAAGATCGTTTAAAGTTATACTATGAAGGATTTTCTTAAAGGAAATGATGGTTCTAATTTGTTTAAGTATACCTTTAACTGGTGATGCAGCTACATCATTAACCCTGCCTCCCAGCCCTCTACAATTCCTTACCTATACTATTACCATGGTGCCAAACTATCACTGGATCAAACAATGAAAGATTCAAAACCCCTAAGACAAATGTACTTAGTGTTGAGTGTGAGACCTATCACCCAATATTGAAAACAGGTTTTAGCCACAAAATTGAATAAACATTGATACATTGGTCTGGGCTTTTTTTTCTTTATGTCAGAAATACAAATGTAAACTATTTAAACTAAGTGAGAATTCTGTGCTTTCAGAATAAACCAAGACCACTTGAATGTGTGTCCTTGCTTAATGAATAAAGAATGTTGTTCATATATTCTATTTGGCTTGAAGAAAAGGGGAGAAAAGCAAAGAAAATTGCAGCATTTGGAAGTTGTAGGACTCATGCTGTCTGTTAGCAAGACCACCAGCTACATATGGTTACTTAAGCATTAATTAATTTTTAAAGGATAAATGTTAAAGTCTGTATCTTAAAGTTCACCAGTCACAATTCAGTGTTCAAAACCATCATTATAGGACAGGTGGAGAATAATTCCATCAGATGTTTTGGAAATGGTGTGGTTCTGGGCAGAAGATCAGCTGATATATTCTTAAAAGTCAAATATGAAAGACTGTTAAGTTTCCTTGCACTGTTGTCTGGGAAGACAACTCCACTTTGTTCTTGAGTTTAAGCAAAAGCTACAAACAATGCATATTCATATGAGGTTATAATAAATGTTGTTAATATAGCCAGTCAAGGAAGGAGGTCTCCAGTCTGTTCTAGAATCTTGAAAAGAAGAACTAAACCTTGAACTAAAAGTTCAAGATTAAAAGAATTAGTTCTCTGGCCTCTGTCTTTAAGTTAGTAAAAGATAATGTCAGAGAGAGTCCATTACACCCATTAAAGTCCCTTTTCTACACCAGCATCTGAGCCGGGTGACCGAGAGTCCTCAGAGCACTGTGTCTGGCATCTGAAGCCAGCAGCGAGAGGAGTCCAGTTCCACGTGACCTTTAGAAAGATAAAAAATAGTATGTGACTCATGAAACCACAAGGCTCATGCACCCTTTTTCCAGATTGGGGCAGATTATGGTGAGAGCATAGGATTTAAACAAGAATGATAGCATGGCCTATAGCTAATTGTATATATAGGACTCTGTGTAATCTTAGATCTCATGAGACAGGACATCAGGGTATTAACAGAGGGACCTTTACAGACTGCATATTTTGCTGGAGATTGTGGTAACCTAAAAAAGATTGTTTTCAGTTCTGAGAGTTTATTCACCAATGTGTTTATTCATTCAAATGTTCCAGGGTCGTTGGGGTTAATGTCTGTAAGTCACCATCAGTACTTCCAGGTTTTCCAGAAATTTTCACTTAGTTAAGTTTAGATATTTCCTTTAAAATGCCTTCACTGGCTCCTAAATCCATTTTATCCCTCTTTCCAGGCTTTTCATTATATATTTCTAAATTATTACAGTTATAATTGTGAAGGTGAAGCAGTTCGATCAAAGCAAAGTACCTGGCAGAGCTATTGTGGGGAGAAAAGGCAGTGCCTTGAGATACACTTTTAATTCACACACAGATGTGGATGTGAACAAAAGCAGCTCAGCTCATCCATGCAAATATCTGTTTCAATAACATGGGACATGTAATAACATGAAACATTCTGCAGAGTGCTACACTGGAGAAAACTAGACAAAGGAGAAAATAAATTTTTCTGCATTATTTTCTTATAGCTGCATGGGAATCTATAGTTAATGCCATTAAATGTTAATTTTTAAAAATGTTCTTATATTATGAAGATTTTTTTGGTTATATGGATTATTTGGGGGCTAAATCAGAATTATATGAAGATATCATAATAATTGGTCCAAAAATATTTCCCTTCTGTATTAACCATAGTAGGAGCCTCTTTGAGTCAGACACTGAGATGATTAAATGGCATTGTAAAACTTACAAGCCTGCTTCACACTTCGAACTTAATAATAATAATAATGATAATAATAATAAGCTATTTCTAGAGGAAACTAGTTGAAAAGACAGCCTGTAAAATTGGTGCCCCAAAGATTTTTCTACAAACTTAAAAAAAGTTTGGGTTAAACTCACATACAATAGCCCCAGCTGGAAATTTGCTTTCTTGAAATTTTACTAATATTGCCAATTAATTGAAGGACTATTTGGAGTCTCTCGAGCTTTCTCAAGGCACGAGAATATTTTAAGTGACTCTTGCTTCCCACAGAGATGAAAGAAATAGGAATTGCTATCACTGGGAGCTCCAATTTCCACAATTAAAAATTAATTTCACATTACTAATAATGTGGCTTAAAACTAGAAAGGCTGCTTCAGAACAATTCCCCACAGAAATACCAAAGGTTTTTCCATGACGGTTGAGAGCCGGAGATAACTTGAGTGATTAGAAGAAATGGTGGAGCAGAACAGAGTTTGAAGGACCTGGGGTTCATTAGAAGGTTCCAGGAAATTGAAAGTCAGTTCCCACCAGGGCCTGAATGTCTCGTGCTTCTTGCAGAATTCAAGGAGGCATTTCTCCTGTTTGACAGAACAGGAGAATGCAAGATCACCTTAAGTCAAGTGGGTGACGTCCTTCGGGCTCTGGGCACAAATCCCACCAATGCAGAGGTCAAGAAGGTTCTCGGGAACCCTAGCAATGAAGGTAAGTTCCTTGAAGATCAGTGGAAATTGTGAAGGGTCTGCCACACAATAAACTCAGTTTGCTCCTGATGGTGGCAGCCATGCCTCTCATCACTGGGAAGCCTTAACATTTTTAATAATAATAATAATAATAATAATATGAGTTAACTTCCATTGAGAACATTCAAGTGTGATAAGACATCACACTAGAGAGAAATGGCATGAAAGGATGAGACCAATATGCTCAGCATGGTATCTAAATCCAGGGCTAAGTCCAAGGCTATACACCCTTTGTAGAAAGCCATGAATAATCATAATGACATCCTTCTAGAGAACAACTATTCCTTGATAAACAATGAGATAAATTGAGATAAGGCATAGATGAGCACATTTCCTTTTACAGAGTTCATACCTTCAAAAACAAAAGTACATTTTAAAAGTTAGTTTAGCTTTAATTAAAATATAATTGCATCATCTCCCTCATTTCCTTGTGGAGCCAATATAATAATATATTGAGTGATCTTTTCTCCATCTCCTCCCACGTCTCTTCCTTCCAAACTCTTTCTGTGCTTTCTCCTCATTCTCTCTCACATTCATGGATTCTTTTCCTTTTGCTGTTATTTTTATGTATGTGTGTAAATATATAAACATATAATCCAACCTTTTGGGTCTGTTTACTGTTGCTTGTATGATATCCTGAAGAAAGTTCTAGAATTTCTGACCAGGAATTAGAAAGGAGTTAGGATGTCACACAATATTTGACTCACAGTATTTTCTCGTGAACCTCTTTTTAAAAATTACTTCAAATTCAAAGAAATTGAAGACGCCACAAAAGCTCAAGCATAGGCTCTATATATAGTTCAGTAATGTTTTACTATATTTATGTTATTATGGAAAATTTTATATTGCTTCCCTGATATTTGTGAACTATAGCAAGCATAGTACTAATAAAATATATTAAGTAATCGAATTGTCCCAAGCATTTTAACAAGCTTTTCAGGCCCTGGGTTTATTAAATCTCACAATAACACTGTACAGTACTTCTATTTTAAAACTGAGAATATGGTGCACAAAGAGGTTAAAAGAGTTGAGCCAAGGGGCTAAAGAAGGATTCTGTAGTTAAAGTCATTTACTGCCCTCTCAGAGGACCTGGGTTAGGTCCCCAGCATCCACATCAGGTAGCACAACCAGTAACTCTAGTTCTGAGAGATCTAACACCCTACTCACCTTCTGCAGGCACCAGCAAATGTGCCACACACATACATACATTCAGGTCCACATACATACGTGCAAAATAATTTACAGAGAGAAAAGTAGAGCCACATTTTGGGGTACACATCTATAAATCTCAACACTTTTAAAGTAGAATTGGAAGCTCAGAAGTCCGATGTCATCCTCAGTTCCGTGGCAAGTTGGAGGCCATGCAGAGATGAGTAAGAGCCTATCTTTAAAAAACGAACAATGAATGAAAATAAAAAAGTGGTTAGCAAAGTTGCTTACTGCTTCAGAGTTGTGTTGATCTGTGAATAAAGCTTAGCACTGAGACTACAGAACACATACTATTGCCTGTTACTGTATTTTTTTGTCAGGTTAGTAGTTTAAACATTGGAATTTAAGTTATGTGAAGATGTTTATGAACATTTGCTTTGGTGAAGATTTTCATGAACATTTTTATTTGGTTTGGTGGTATCTTATGATGACTATTAACGTGCAAACTGCAATCTTCTTCCAGAGATGAATGCTAAGAAAATCGAGTTTGAGCAGTTTCTGCCCATGATGCAAGCTATCTCAAACAACAAGGACCAGGGAGGCTATGAAGACTTTGTTGAGGGACTGCGTGTCTTTGACAAGGAGGGCAATGGCACTGTCATGGGTGCTGAACTCCGCCATGTCCTTGCCACTCTGGGTAAGGGAATACATTTCACTGGGCTTAACAGGAGAGGTTGTATACCGGGAAGATCATGGCAGGAAAGTCGTGTCATGATCAAAGTAGACAGGGGAAAGACTACAAAGGAAAAATGAAAAAATAGGAGTCAAAAGTCTGTGACTATTTCCGTTGGCCTCTGTGACAAGTGAGACTATTTGGGGGTGAAGTAATAACAAAAAATATTGGACATGAGTTAATAAAAATTTGTGCTCCTCGCAAGTTATAGTTGGGGCATGAGGGATACTGATTATTTCATCCACCCATCCAAAATCAGCTTAATGGAAGCCTTCTAAATGCCAGGGAAACAAGGAGGGACAAATTTTACCCCTCGAAGGCAAGGGTTTAATCATGATTTCAAATATGTCTGTGGTTTTATTTCTAAAGCTAAGAGTGTTTTGTTTCACTAGGTGAGAAGATGAAGGAGGAAGAGGTGGAAGCATTGCTGGCAGGCCAGGAAGACTCCAATGGCTGCATCAACTATGAAGGTACAGCCAGCATGCACCTTCAGCTCTCACTTGATTGAAGATAGGTTTCTTTCCTTTTCTTCTTTTTCTTTTCTTTCTTTCCTTCTTTCGTTCTTTCTTTCTTCCTTCATTTCTTTCTTTTTTTAGTATTTTTTTCCACAACAGGGTTTCTCTGTGTAGCCTTGGCTGTCCTGGAACTTGCTCTGTAGACCAGGCTGGTCTTGAACTCACAAAGATTCTCCTACTTTTGCCTCCCAAGTGCTGGGATTAAAGGTGTATGCCCCCACCACCCAACAATAGATTCCTTTCCAACTTTACCTTATTTTCCTTTCTTTATTGATTTATTTTATTTATTATAAGTAAATGGCCTAATCCTGACATATATGCAGAATTAATTCCAGTGCTTTTTGGAAATCCCATGCAGACTTACAGTTTAACCTGTGTTTCCTTATGTTTTCTCTTAGATTTTCCACAATATCCCTGAGGGATAGACATGGCTTAAATTAGAATTAAGTGCAATACAACACCAGAGTTGAACAGATTTTGAAATCTTTTACTAGGACAAAAATCGTGAGACTCAAGAAACTGGAGGTCAAAGAAATGTAGTTACTTATTGATGATCAAATCATTACAGCAAGATGGTACTGAAATCTAGTACTCTTTGTCTAGTGGCCCTGTTTACATGAAAATCATTTAATAGCTTGGTATGGTAGCATACATTTATAATTCTAGGAAGCTGAAGAAAGAGGAGCCAGACCTGGGCTATAGAGTGAGACCCTGCTGGAAGAAGGGAGAGAGAAAAGGACTGATGAGCACACATACATAGGGGTGTGGGGGGAGGGACAGAGATACACAGAGAAAGAACGGAGAGAGGGGGAGAGAGAGAGAGAGAGACCACCTCATAGTAACCAGTATTTATTTCCAGTTGCCAGTTTACAACAGTTTCACACAGAGTATGAAAGCAATATATACTCAAAGTAAATATTTAAAATAAAGCTCTGTAATATTATTTGAAATTTACAGTATTCCCAATAAACTTTATCTTTCCAAATACCAGCCACATTTCAATAAATCTATGATGTCCTAAATTTAGAAAAATCATAAGAAAAAATAAACAAGAAAGAAAACAGGAAAGGAGGAGAAGGAAAGAGAAGAGAAGGAAATAAAGGCATCCAGCCACACCAATCAATCTTTGCTATAAAATCCTTTTTACTCAAAAGTAATTCCTCTTTGCTTGTTGTAAATATATTATGTAGAATAGCCTCTAATAATATCATTGAGAGAAATTGATAGTCATCTGGAAAATAAAGTCAAATCTCAACTTCTTTTCAGTTCACTTTGGCTTTTCTCTTAACTGTATGTATTGTCCAACAGCTTTTGTGAAGCACATCATGTCTATCTGAATGGAGTTTGGAAGGTACACACCTACTCTCTCTTTAATACACAAGGCTTGCCTGATATTTTGCTAAAAGAAATAGCAGCTTTACTGCATATGCTTTAGATAAAATAAGTATTGCCTCCTAATCGTAGGTTATTTATATTAACCTGAATATGCTGTCCTCTTCAGACAATAGATACAACATATTTATATGAGTGTATAAGAAAATCCTTTTGCTTCTGTCTACAAACCCTGTCTTTTAAACTCTACTACAATTACACAGTAGAAATTCAACTAACCAGAGACTAGTTAATTAATTTTAGTTGACATGTAACACTACTGTCCTAAATCCCTTAAATAACATTAACTTTTAACAAATAGTGCTCTAACAAACTATGTTGTAATAGTTGAGGTACAAGGGCTGACAAGCAGGTTCTTAAAGCAAGGATGTGACTTGCCTTGGGAGTGTTGGCTAGCCATTTCCTCCAGAATGTTCTTTCCAAAGAGCTGCTGTCAACATCTAACTTGCTTCTGTTTCCCCTGCAGAACACAGTGTTTGGGAAGACTGGCCAGATGTCAGTTCAAGAACACCCACGGCTAACTGTCCACATCTGTTTACCACTACCAAAAAGATCAAAACAACCTAGACCATTCTAGACTGAAGGGTTCCATAAATTTCTATAAGCCTTGAGTTTTTCATAACACACAAATCAGGCATCTACTGTTCTAGGGGATATGAATAAAATATTGATAATCTCAAATCCAAGCACCACCTTTATCATCTACTTGGGTCCACGACATTCTTAAAACACTGTATCAATAAACTTGGTCAGTCTGGAATATTCAAGTTGTGTGTGTCTTACTTTTTTGTTTTATGAAAATAGATTTTAAGAATTCAATTCTTATGGAAAATTATAAAAAAAACTGATGAATTACAAATTTATTTTAAAAACTTATCACCGAAGGGCCTGATGAGATGGCTTTGTGGGTAAAGGCGTGTGTCAGCAAGCTTGAAGACCCTCACTTTATCCCTAGGATGCACATGGTGGAAGACAATGGATTCACACATTTGCCCTCTGCTCAACACATATGGGCCATGCCCTACTCCCCATGTATACACACAAATGAAAACAATAAGGTGAATAAATAATGCAAAAAGAAAAAATTAAGGTCATCACAATTTACAAAGCAATAACAGATGAATAATTAAGAGTTATATATTATTTTAAAAGTTAAATAAAGAACCAGGAAATTCAGGTAGGTGCTGGGGCATTTTAATAGACTCTAGAGGCAATTTAAGGTAAAACTGGGTCCTTCAAATTTATATTAATCATTATTTATGGCTTGATCTATTTCCTTTGTAGTAACAATTAGCCTATTGGAGAACTGTAGAATATTTTAACTTTTCTCACTGATGACTTCAAAAATAAAATCCAATGTGGTCTTTTAGCTGCTACTTAAAACAATAAATAAATAAATAAATAATAAATAAATAATAAGCAATCAAACCTCCCCAGGATGAAGGGGTTAAGAGCTCAGGGTTCTGTTTATTGCTATGCCTCCCCCACTACGACGTGTTCTGCTTCCCATGCACAAGTGTCCGCATCTCAGTTTAGTCCATTACTATACATCAAAGAAGCACAAAAATTAAATGGAAAAGTTTACAGAATAAGCTTTATTGCCTCGATATATGACTTATATCTTTCCACAGCAGACCCCAGAAGTAGGAAGTATTAGTACAATGTAGTTGCCTCCACTTCCTTGAAAAGATAACCATAACAAAGAGGGCTCTAATTTCAGAAGTACCTGCCTAGGCATACCTCTTGGGAGGGGATGTTGGCAACTTCAGGTCAACAAACACCTATGTAGGAAAAGGCACTTGTATTATAGTCACTAACCTGTGCTTTTGGGGCTAAGTTGGGATGCCATAATCATGTGTTTAAGGAAAGGGAACTATGACCTCATGAATTGGAAGCACCACAGAGGGCATATCTCGGAAAATGGAAAGCTGTATCTGCGTTTTTCTTTAAGGGACCACACCAGTGCCGCTGAGAAGGTGAAATGTGCCTAGTGAAATGGGATAATTGAATTTTTAAGCATATTTCATATTAACTTTTTTAAGATTTTAATTTAGTGACTACATGTGGCTCATGACTAACATATTGAACAATGAGGCTCTCAATACACATTTATTTATTTATTTATTTATTTTGTTTCTTCTAAAATGCTTATTTCACACACATGTACAAGATTGTGTAGATTACCTTCTTGTCCCGGATAAGAGACGATATTTTTCTGTCACCAATCTAAAAGTGATGGGATCTGAGAAAATGGAACGGGTAAATGAAGCATGCTCAAGTCTCATACACATTTATTTTTAATTATTATATGAGATAATAAACAGTTTTTTTTAAAAATTGAAAAGGTACACATCTGAAATTGGCAATTTTTTTAATTTAAAAAAGCTTTCAAACTGGGAGTGATGGTGCATGAATTTAACCCCAGCACTTGGGAGGCAGGCAGAGATCTCTGAGATTGAGGCCAGCCTGGTTTATAGAGCAAGTTCCAGGGCAGCCAGGATTACACAGAGAAAACACCCCCCCCCGTGCAAAAAAACCACATAAAAGTGATTTTAATAATGTGAAGGTCAAAGTGTAGAGAAAGTGGCTGCTTCATCACAAAGGGCTTTTTTTTTTCTTTTACAATTTTTGGCTACTTTCTCATCACGTACATTTCTTTAATTCATTTTTTTCCAGCCAGAAAACCATGATGTGGTACCAAATTGTTACTTTCAAACTTTACGTATGATGCTTTCCTCTCAAGACTTTATGAACATGCTTTCCCTCTCCCTGCGGGACAACTGCAGCACACTGTCATGGGACCTAACCTTATTAAATTACCAAGTGTGAGATGCCCATAACTCAAGGAGCAGCAGGTGCAGATGGAGCTGCAGGCTGAAGAGAGATAGTCGTTTTTAAACATCCCCACCAGTTGGCGAAACAACAGGTGTCTAATTCCTCAGCCTTTAAAAATAACTTTAAAAACCTCTGTGCTGCATAAGCAAATATTTTCAAGTTTGTTTTTAAACCATCTTCAGGTTACCTTGCTCACAAAACACATTATACATTGATTTTTTTTGTCTTGAAATTACATTTGTAACCTAAGCTCTTAAAACTTTGTTCCTCTTTAGAAATGAAAAAATAATTACAATTTAACTGAATAATTAAATTGTATTTTTAAAACTTCTAGGTAATATTTCTCAAAGAACGTGACATAGTAAAGAGCCTGTAGTAAACTTCCCCTAACCTATCCTCTTATGTAGCCTTTGTCAATATGCAAACTCATTTCAGTGATGGCACACATAGCTTGAAACTTAGCAGAATGAAGGAAGAAAATCTTCCCTTCGGTCCTAAGTTTTGAGAAAATCATGAATCTACAGACCTGGTCAGCAATGTCTATAATCCCAAAAGAAAGGAGATTAAACAGTAAATATTAGTCTAAAGTCCAGACTAACACCCTACAGCCACCAAGGCGACTAAATCTGTGAGGCGGGGTGGTGAACAAGTAATTTCAATTTTACAGTTTGGTAAGCAATAAGTGAGTGGAGCCCAGGCTAAGAATAAGTCATGGCATGGGGAAGAGTGATGACTTACAGGACCTGCCGGTCAGCCTTCCAGAAGCTTCATACAAGGCAGGTGTTCTTAAACAATATTAGTATTTGGTGGGAAAAGTTCCTACCTATTTTTTTCCCTTGGACTTTACCTCCTAACAGTGTGGACCAGAGCCACCATAGCCATGCAAAACAGAAACAGCACCCCTCCTAGATCAGGCAAAATGTGGTCCATGCACATTGTAGCTCCTAGTCCAGCCTCACTTCTCACCAACATCCCAAAGAGGCAAGGAGTTTACCCAAGAATACACCATGCCACTCCATCCTAGGTGGCTCAAGACATGAGAAGCCCAGATCTCCCTGCCCAAATGGTGTCAGGTCTCCTCCAAAGACAAGAGTGGGAGTCTTCATAGGTGCAGCCTCTGACAGGAAGAGCTGCAGTAGTGAGTGTAGCCATGCGACAAAAGAGCTGCAGTAGTGAGTGTAGCCATGCAACAAAGAGGTAGTTAGTGCCTTAGCATTACTCATTTGCTTGTGTCTTTCTCACCCAGGCAGATCCTGCGAGTCCAGGACGGTTCTGAAGGCAAGAACTGAAGACAAGAAAGCTCTGTATGATGGGGCAGGTCACCAAGAAGCAAAAAATTCCACCTTGGCTTTCTCAGTATCAGTTATTATGATACTGTAATTTTCTGAAGAAAACAATAAAGTCTGTGCTACAGCTTGTTCATCTGATCCATAAGCAAGTGTTTAAATTTATAGTGACTGAAGTTCTTCTCTCAGTGCTCTTGCCTGTAAGACATGAAGGTGGACTTTCTGAATATAAACTTAGACTTTTCGGGGACCAGTCTTAACATTGCTCAGAAATAGAGGCCTGCCTGCTTCATTTAAAACATTAAGAAAATAATTGCAAAGTCTACACTCAGTAATCACATAGCAGCATTTCAGTTATGTTTTTCCTTCTACCCTTGAAAGGACAATAATATATTTCCTTTCCTCTCCAACCTGTTCAAGAGAAAATCAGCTCATCTCAGAATACTTTTACGTAGGGTGGAGGTAAGTCTATTACAAGCAGCAAAGTGGCTAATTGATAATGCTTGGCAGTGAAATAAAGTATTGAAATGTGGGGCTGGGGGACAGTTCTGCCAGTGAAATGCTCCCCAGAACTCACATAAAAGAAACTGGAAATAGACAGATATAATTCTAGCACCAGAGAGGCTGTCATCCTAGATGAGCCTATCTGGTGAGTCCCAGGCTGAGAACAGACCCTGTCTCAAAAAAAAAAAACCTAGTAGACACTACCTGAAAAACTTCTGAGGTTGACTGCTGGCCTCCATAAATGCATGTACACATATGCAACTATACAAACATGACACACACAATATATTAAATTTGTATGCAAGATACCTATGTATAAAACATCATAAATAAAAATATATTTGGGGTTTTTTTTGCTTTTGAAAAAAAATCCATCAAGATCTCAACCCCTATGCGTGAAGTGTACTTCATCACCCTCTGTCGCTGGTAACTGGTGAAGCTGAGTTTAAACTATCAGGCAAGGCCCAGAGAGCTGACTCTGTCATTAAGAGTACTCATTGCTCTTCAAGAGGATCAGGGTTCAGTTCTCAAAATCCAGCTGGCAGTTCACAATGACCTGTAACTCTAGTCCCAAGGAATCAGCTCTTCCTTCTAATGTCCACAGGCGGCAGGCCCAAATGTGGTGCTCAAACATGAATGCAGACAAAGCATACATACACATAAAGTAAGTAAATCTAAAATATTTTTAAAGTCAAACTATAATTCGGCCAAAAAATGTCAAATGGCAAACCTACACTTACTTCTGTGGATTTTTTTGTCTCTCTCTACTAGACTTTCGTCAGAGAAGTCAAAGCATTCCCTAATGAGCAGGTGCTTGGGAGCCAGGCTTAGGACCAAATCCCCTCTCTGCTCTTCTAAGCTCTGCAACCCTGTGGGACTTACTTGACCTTTCCAAGTTCATCTCCTATTAAACAGTCTTGAAAAGGATTGCTATGTGAGATAAAATCAATTCAGAATGTCAGTTACTAGGCATGTGTCAAGCTCACATGGACTCCTCTTCTTGCTTTCTGTAGTACTACACTCTGGGCTGGTATGAAGGTGCCATGATATTAGGTTAAGCTGACTTTGAGTAACCTGTGCAAAGACTAAAGTTGAACTATAAAGAGATCTACTTATTCATACAAAAAAATACAAAGACAGGGACCTACAACACCCTGGCCAAAGCAATGGAGAACTTGCAAGTTTTATTTAGACCCCATTTTACCCCCTCTCTAGCATGTAGTGTTGTCTACCCACTCCCTTTGAAATGCTCAGTCTCTCTGCATCTACATCTGCAACACCACACTTTTCCCTTTTCTTCTAAAACTCCCTCATGTTTCTTAATCTCTCTGGTGAAATGGCTTTCTCTACTCATCTCTTAAATCTTAGGACCACTCATGAGTCTCTGTCCTCTTTGATTGTTTACCCTTTCCCTTGGTGACCTCAACTCTTCTAGTGAATTCAGCAATTATCCATGTATGCTTGCCCCCCGAATCCTTAGGTTTTACAATGCTCCTCCCATGTGCTTCGAGATGTCTTATGAAGCTTCTTTCCTGCTCTGTCTCAGAGTCATCTCAAAATCAAATATCAAAAATAGATATCAAAATCAGAGCACATACTTTCTCCAAACTAACCTGGAATGCTTTATATAATCATTTTAGTCTAACCTCCTCTCTAACCCTTGCAATTCATCAACTGCCAAAATATCACTCTAGCATCCTTTTAAAGATAAGTTCAACTTTTTACTTTTCAAAGGTCAGTTCCTTGTTGACACATCCCTAAACTCTTAATGCTTGGTACAGTCTACTGCATCCAACTTTTTGTTTTTCCAATGTCAATGTCTTTGTTGGCACAGCCCTAAGCTCTTGATGCTTGGTACAGTCTACTGAGGGTTTGTTCTTTTTTTTTCTTCACTCATTGTATTGCTCTCCTTCCCAAGATATCCACAGCACTGAACCAGAACCACTTTCTAAACTGTAAATAAAATGGTGTCACTCTCTAGTTTCAAGCCCCTCAAAGGTCCTATCACCTCTGAGAGACCAACACACTCCACACTGGCTCAAAAACTTCTCTGTGACACCTCTGTGTACCCTCTGAGCCTCCTCTTTCATCACTCCCCCTCCACCCCTACACTGTATGAGCCATCCATCACTCCCCCCCACCCCTACACTGCATGAGTCACATGGAATTCCATGTGGATCCACTACATTCTGCAGTTGCTTCCCTTTGGAAATGTGTGCATGGTGCTCCTTACCTTCAAAGAAGCATCTCCATTACATGACTTCTTTTTCCAGCCAATTCCAGCTCAGTTTTCACATCACAGCTGTTCTGAAGTCCTTTCACAGAGACTCTGAACTGCATTGCTGTCTCCTGGTCTCCACCAGCAAAACATGCATTGTCCTAGATTTTAACTTCTGAAACTTATTACCTATCCCCTTATTGGACAGCAAATATTGATAGATAACATCGAATACAATTCAGGTTAGATTGAGGAAGATCCATATTTTCACTGTTCTCTGGCTTCCTTCATTTCTCACTATTACAACTCTCAGGAGAATATTCCGCACTAACTACATCCAATTTCTCATGCTCCAATTACTCATAAAATGGGGAAATTCTTTATTTTTGTTACATTCTATGCAGACTATGAAACTTCTTTCTTGCCAGGCATGTGGCTCACGTCTTTAATCCCAGCACCCAAGAGGCAGAGGCAGGCAGATCTCTATGAGTTTGAGGCCAGCCTTGTCTACAAACCGAGTTCCAAGACAGTCAGGACTGTTACACAGAAAGACCCTGTCTTGTAAAAAACAAAAAAGCACAAAACAAAACTAAAAACTCAAACAAACAAACCACCCTGCTTTCTTGAAAAAGATGAATGACCAAATCCAGGGCTCAAGTCTCAGTGCTCAACCACAGGGAACATTAATCACTGCCCTGGCCTCTGGGGAGGCATTCTGACTGGATTCCTCAGTTGTTCCTTTTTTTCTAGCTGTACCTGTTCCTTCCTCCTCTCATGGCCCACAGATTTTTGTCATCTGCTTCTCCATGTACAGGTTTCAGTTCTTGTATATCCTAAACTCAGCTTAGCCCTGGCAACACCCAGCTCTGCCTTTAGACCAAACAGATGTTTCTCCCAAACAATAAACCCAGCCGTCCTAGATTTACCCAACATGGCCCCTGCACATCACTGGGCAGGCCACTTTCCATCCATCCCAAATGAAAGCAATTATCATATCTGGAAACAAGCTCTTTTGTTTGCTCCATTTCTAATCCTGTGTCTGCCCTGTGGCCCAGACCGTGAACTTAGAACTCCTATGCGCTGTGTGCCTCTCTCTCTGTGTAAGGCAATTGAATCAAAGCCTGATGACTCCACTGGCAAGCCTTTCTCCCCATTTTCCCTTTCATTATTTGACCTTCAGATTTCAGAGATAATCAATTAACTCATGTCCAACTCACAACTCATATAC
This sequence comes from Ellobius talpinus, assembly GCA_001685095.1. Taxonomy (NCBI): domain Eukaryota; kingdom Metazoa; phylum Chordata; class Mammalia; order Rodentia; family Cricetidae; genus Ellobius; species Ellobius talpinus. The sequence continues at coordinate 26,701 of LOJH01009148.1, forward strand.
CCAATATTTCCAATTTTACCTTTCTAATCATCAAGATGAGTCTTGTCGCTCTTTGGGTTTAAATGTTTACTAATTCTCATTGCTTAGAGGATGAAGTTAAAGTTAATTAGAACCTTTTTGAAAAGTTCTATGTTTTTCTTATTTTCACTCTTTCTTCTTTCTCTTCTTTTTTCCTTCTCCTTCTCCCTGAGACAGGGTTTCTCTTTATAGACCTGGCTATCCTGGAACTCACTCTATAGACCAGGCTGGCCTCTAACTCACAGAGACCTGCTTGCCTCTGCCTCCCAAGTGCTGGGATTAAAGGCATGTGCCTCCACTACCCCGCTCTTTTCTTTTTATTTATAGGGTAAAATTTATGTTTTAATTGACCAAAGCCAAGACAAATGCCTGTTGCCACAACCTTGCTCTATGTGCTATCGTTTTATTAATTAAATTAGTTCTCCAATGATGTCATACCTGTACCCAATGCACACTGACCATTCTAACTGACCTTGCTCTCCCATCCTGTGCCCAGTGCACACTGACCATTCTAACTGACCTCACTCTCCCATCCTGTACCCAATGCACACTGACCATTCTAACTGACCTCACTCTCCCATCCTGTACCCAAAGCACACCGACCATTCTAACTGACCTTGCTCTCCCATCCTGTGCCCAGTGCACACTGACCATTCTAACTGACCTCACTCTCCCATCCTGTACCCAATGCACACCGACCATTCTAACTGACCTCACTCTCCCATCCTGTACCCAATGCATACTGACCATTCTAACTGGCCTTGTTCTCCCATCTTCCATCACACCTGTCTTCTAGCCCTTCTCCTCCATAAACCTCTTACTCAATTCATGTCTATTCATCTTGTTTTTAGATCTGCTGAATTTCACCAGGGGCAGATGCATAAATGTGGGTTTCCACTAACTGCAGATACATGGATAAAGAAAGTGACTCCCCACACTTTCCCAGAATCTATCACTGGTCAACAGCTCAGTAGCAAAAAGCAGAGCCTGATGATTCCTGCTATTTCTTCTTAATTACCCTTCCCCTCAATCATGCTGAAGCGTGTAATGGGTAGGAGCACAAACTTGGGTTTCCGTGTGCTCTATCATATTCCAGATAACATTGACTGTGTCATAAGTAAAATACTCACAAAGCCCTACTATGGGGATTAAATGAGACAATACAAGTAAAGTACTTGAACTGTGTGCTGTCTAGTCTTATGTCAACTTGACATACAAACTAGAATTAGCTGAAAGGGGGGAATCTCAGTTGAGAAAATGCCTTCATAAGATCTGGCTGTAAGACTTCTTCTTAGTGATTGATGGAGGAGACCCAGCCCATTGTGGGTAGTGTCACCCCTGGACTGCGGGATTCTATAAGAGAGCATTGCTGAGCAAGTCACAGGGAGCAAGAAAGCAGCACCCTCCATGGTCTCTGCATCAGCTACTGCCTCCAGGTTCCTGCCCTGTTTGGCTTCCTGTCCTGTCTTCCTTTAATGATAAACATCAATGTGGAGGTGTAAGCCAAATAAATCCCCACACACACACACTGCCCAACTTGCTTCTTTGGTCATGGTGTTTCATTGCAGCAATAAAATCCTAAGACAAACTGTAAGAATTAAATAAATGAAATTGTAGTTATTGTGATCATAGTTCTTTGAAAACATTACAGAATTTCCTTTTTCAGAAATGGTTCACTGGTGTCTATTTACCCTCCTGGCCTTTTCTTACTTAAGCCCCTACATCCACAGCGTCCAACAAGACCTTGAACCTGTTACTTCGGCACCTACATCTACACCATGTCCATTCATCTTGTTGATGAATAGGACCTTGTACCTATCATTATATTTTTATTTGTTTATATCACCCCATTTCTAGAACCCTGGAAGCTGAACCAAGACCTGACATGTGGTTGGTGCCACATTTCAAGGAAAGCAAACACTGGGAGGTGTAAGAGAGTCTCAGTGTGTAGCCAAGGCTAACCTTGAATTTACATCCCTCTCACCTCAGCTTCTGTTGGAGGAGGGTCATCTGTCTATGTGTTACTTTCATTGGTTAATAAAGAA
>LOJH01009149.1:285-22342 GCA_001685095.1 Ellobius talpinus
AAAAATAGATATTATTTTGAGAGATCATTCCTTCATATATTATTCCAATAAATCTTGGTGATTTGCGGAAGATCTGTATTTTCTGATAGACAGTTTTAATTGAACTATGGGGCTGTATCTCCAATTATCAACTTAGTATAATGCAATCACTCTTGAACAAAGTGATCTTTCATTGAAATAATCTTCTTCCACAGCATCTTTTGTTTCATAACGTTGTATGTATTTCTCAGCTTTCTTCCTTTGCTTCTCCATTGGTAGGTAAGAAGTCATTCGTGTAAACTACACTAGTGGTATCACTGGTGTGAGACAGGCTTCCAAAATCCTTGTGCTCAGTGTTTTTTGGTTCTTATTTGCCTAAAAATCAGTGAAAGCATCAAAATTCTCCAAATAGCATCTACGGACTTACATCATGTCTTCAAATCTGACATTGGGAAAAACAGTTTTTCTTACTATGAGTTGAACAAGTTCTGTTTACGGGCAAGTATTGCCTCTTCACTATTTAGTACTCCTAATGCACACCCATTTTCAAGAGAATCTCCACCCCTCCTTGAATTTTCAAACATTATGTCAGAAAAAGCACAAATTTTCAACTACAAACATTTTATCCACTTTCAGAACAGGATTAGATACCAGAACCCTTTTAGGAAGTGCTCCTTACTCCTTCATTCAGTTTGTTTTTCTTTCATGAAGTCAACAAATATTAAATGACTGACTCCAGTGAACCAGAGTGCTTTGCTGTTCTCATGAGTTATACTTTTTATAGGGAATGAAAATCGTGTTCTAGCAATTTTCTTTGCTGAGATAGATTTTTGTCCTACTGGAAACTGCTTAATATTCTAGAGTTTAGGATTTACATTTCATCTTACTTACTAATTACTTTAATGACTTCAAGTCCTTCTATAAGCTTGGGATCTATGTACTGGAAGAGACCATATAACCTTCATATTTTATCTTCCCTCCAAAGCACAAAGCCTAGTACACTGCAAATATAGGGTAATGCCACAAATATTTCATGGCTAAATACTTAGTTACATTGCTAAAATATATTATGAATATAGTAAAGCATTCTGTCTTCTATAATTTTCCATGGGCCAAAGGGATATAATGGATCATGGAATACTCATATATCAATTATTAACCCTGATTAGGGCTCAAGTGACTAATCAGAACCACAATTTAATTCCAGAAGGGTCAGTTGATGGAGTAAGAAGCAGATCTTTGGCAGCATAAAGGTCTCACCAGAGGAGAGAAAAGTGCTTTGAAAGGATAATGGACCATGAAAAAAATCACAAACCAATGAAAGAATGAAATTGTCAAAAATTAAAATTAATTTGGTAAATTAGCTAATTAAAGGTAAAGGAGTAGAAAATTTGTATTTAAAGTGTGAAATAGGAATTGTCATTTCTAATTTCATCTGCATAAGGCACACACTCAAAATTACAAATATTCTCATTATAAGTAGAGAGGAGAAATAGAGGATTAGGGTTTTTTTTAATATATCTACATGCGTATGTGTAAGGGATGTTCATTAAATGAACTCAAAACTAAGTAAAAGCTAATTATTTGGATTTTAAAAATTACCAGAAGAAAATGATAGCCATATGTAAAAGGGCAAGTCAACACAACCACATGAGTGAAATTTTACCTCTCATGAAACATTTTTCAGGAAGTCTTTGTTATTAGCCCCTTCTAGTTTAAAACTCATAAATGGAAGGAAACAATAGAGTCAATCTGCCTAAGTATCTATGTTTTGCATGATGATATTGCGGAGAGAAATGAAACAATGACAACAATATTTTGGCTCTCAAAGCCTCTCCAGGGACAGGTTAGAGAAACTGAAGATCACAGCAGATGCTTTCAGCTATCTAGTTAGCTAGGGTTATGATGCAAATAATTGTTACTGTCATTATCTTTGAAACCAGATGTCTGATGTCCCTGTGAGAGACAACGAAATAATAATGATAATGGTAGAGATGATTTTCAAGCCTATGTCTGTATTACAACTTCATACAGATTTGTCTACAGACTGCTGACAGGAATGTCAGAATGGTGAAATTATAAGAACCCCTAGCCACACTCACACACACACACACTAAATTTCAATGGAACTTCATTTACAACAGAGATTCATTTTTTTTATTAGCAATAACTTTTAATGCCACAATCTGCTAATATGTTTATAGAAATAGGACTACGGACAAAGGAGCCTCTCTAGTAAACCCTGAAAACTGATTTAAGCTTTCAAATCTGTTAATCATATGACAGGTTTTCCCTAAAATTCTCTTTATACACAGCATAGCTCTTGGCACTATGTATTGGACTCTGAATCTGTGGCAATCTCACTCACAAAAAAAAGAATTAAAAAGAAAGCTTTGAGTAATGTTTCCTCAAGGACTGAATTTACTTAGGAATGACACCTAGCTTTCCACTTAGAATGTATTATTTGAGATTTGAAAAGACACAGTTATCTGAGAAAGAACAAAAGATTCCAATGGGGAAAATGTCTTCAGAAATGGTTGATTGACAAATGACTGTCTAATGATATCACCTGGAAGACAGCCTTGCACAATAAAGTTTACAAACATGATTATCATTTTACATGCCACAAATTAAAATCCTGTAGTGCAGGGTTTTACATGTTCATTGTAAAGTGAATTTTATTTATGTTTAGTTATGTTGTAAATAGAAAACAGGGCATGCAAATTTATTTTCAAATGAGTAAATATATGACTGGAATATTCATAAATGTCCAAAGTGATGTATAAATGCTAAAGCCTGCCTTCTGGAAGCTACTGCTAATAACCACAAATATATTACACCCCAAAGATGTCAATGTCAAAGCACAGAAAAATATCTATTTTTCAAAAATTTTAAAATGAACTAATGATGTCAGATAATTTATGGATTTATATTGAAGCATGATGACAAGTCCTGTCTCCCCTCTCCATGAAATGCCCCCTTAATAAAAGATACATTAAGAACCCATACCCTTGTGCTGTGCTAATTATTGGAGATGAGTTCTTACATATATTATTTATTTCATTTTTGCATAATTTCTGAAGCACATTCTCCACATTTAATTTTATGTGGTATTACTGTTTACCTTTAATGTCATGAACATAAATATATCAGACTGTTAAAGAGCATGTGCTTACAAAAATAAATGCATGATTAAAAGTCTGGGTGTAGTGAGATTGCTCATCAGATAAAGACTTTCTGCCAAATGTGATTATGTGTGTTTGATCCCTGGGACTTGTAGGGTAGAAGGAGAGAACAGAGTATCTCTTACATTTTCTTCTGATCTCCATTATGCTCTGGCATGTACACATGTGTGTATGCATGCACCCTCACAGATGATTAAATAAAGTGTAATATTTTAAATTCTAATTTTCTAACAGGTATGGGATCCCACCTGAAATCTGACAAAAAACACATTTTGTAAATGAGAACTAGAACTTCTAAAAGGTTAATTATATGCAAACAAATTGACATTCTTCCATCAAAACTTTGCTATGAAACAACAGGCACATCAGGGAAAAAAAACAAATCTCAGTAAAATAAGCATAGTTCTGCTTCTATTGTTACTTTTAATATTAGTTAGTAGGCAATTATATGATTTGGACAAATAATGCATCTCATTGAAACTGTATTTTCCCATTTAAATGGGAGGCTGAATTTCATATTCAAACATCAAAGTGAAAAGAATTTAATGCCCTCATCGTTGAAGATGAAGGTGAGAATCGACGCCTCTGGAACTATAATGGGGCTCATTGCCCAGCTGTGTATGCATATTGCCTGAAGCTTACTGAGATTTTATGATTACTTGTCTTAAATGTATTTAAGAATAAAAACCTTCTAACAGCTGTTGTCATTCAGGGGAGTAATTTCTCAGGAGTCTTCGAGTGCTGAAGTAGTTAATTTGATAAAAAAAATCTGTTCTGAGAGTAGCTTCATATATTTATATATACCCTGCTTTAAATCCCAAATCACACACATTTCAGCGCTCTCCTTTACAAAATGTAAACATGGAGGATTGTGAAGCCTATGGTGCTGCCACAGCTTCTTCAATTAGGAAGCATCTTGATTCTAATAAATGTTAGAACAGAAGAGCCTTGCTAGCTGGATATTTTCCAAACTCATTTATACTCAATTAAGAACTTTATTTTTAATCTACAGAACCATTCAAATCAGTAATTAGAAAGCAGGGCTGTAAAAGAAAAAAAGCCCACTTGCATAGCTCTGTGAGAATAACAAGAAAGGAATGAGCCGTTTCTTTTCTCCAGCTGGGTTTTATCTCCTCCCACCCACATTTGAACACACTGAACAGAAATGAGCCATCAGTATCTGGTAATGCATGTAGCATCACAACACTTATGGTAGAAAAACAATTATTCTTTTCCACTTAGAAACAATAGTGAGAATATATTATATTATGAAGGACATACAAACACCTCCTTTACGTATTCTTTTCAATCATATTTTATCTGTGTGGAAGAGAAATCAAATCCCACGGTGCAGTCGTCTCCTCAAAAATCTCCAAAAAAAATAGAAGGCAGCTGGGGAGATCTTCAAAATGGCTGACACATAAGTATGAAGATGTGAGATCAGCATGTTTGTCCCCAGGTGTAAAAGCTAATGATGCTAGTGAGCTGTACTGGGAAGTAAAAAAAACACAGGTGTCCCTAGACGTCATGAACAACCACTTTAGCCAATCAGTAAGCTCAAGAGTCACTGAGAGTTTATGTCTCTAAAAACAAAATAGAGTGAAATAGAAGGAGATATCAGTTGTTGAATTCTGGCCTCTACTTGTATGCACACGAACACTTTCCTGCACACACCCTCACACATACACATACACACAAACACACAATCTGCATACACATGCACACTCCTGCCTTCTCTCCTCTCTCACACACATGCAAATTATGAGAAAAAAGAAAAAAAAGACTCTCAGTCTTTTAGTATAAAATCATCTGATAGGTTTGCACTCCAAGCTGATAAATTATATTTATCGTAATTTAGTTGAAGTATCACACTGTGAGGGCTTTCTTCAAGTTGTTCACTTTATAAAAATAATTTTATTAATTCTTTGAGAATTTTATTCAAAATATTTATTCACCTTCGATCTGTTTAAACATCCGTATTGCCTCACCTCACACCTTCTTGTTTTAACTTTTTTTTAAATTCAATAGCCCACTGACTCCAATGTTTGTGGGTGTGGAGCCATCAACTGCAATGTGGTTAATTTACAACATTGCCCAACTAGTTTTATAAGGCCACGGTTACCCTGATACCTAAATCACACAAAGACACCACAAATCAAATTCCTTTATAAACATAGATGAAAAATACTCTTAAAAATATTTGCAAATTTAACTCAAGATGACTTCAGTAATGAAGTAGGCTTCATCCTAGCAATGTAGGGATGGTTCAACATACATAAATCAATAAAATAATCAACCATATAAACAAACACATATAAAACCGAATAACATTATTAGATATAGAACACACCTTTGGAAAAATAAACACTCATTCATGAAGAAAATACTGCAGATATTAAATTAACTAAAATAAGAGAAACAAATTCCACTACAGTCAAAAACAATACAAAGTCATCTACCCTCTCCATAACTGTTCAGTATAGCACTCAAAGTCTTAGATAGAGCAATCAGACAACTGAAGAAGAAAACAGGCATACAAATTAAAAAGGAAGGAATCAAAGTGTCTTTATTTGTGATGTTATAATATTATGTGTGTGACTCTAAGAAGTCAACCCAGGGTGTCTTAAAAATACAGCAAAGTAGCTAGATACAAAATTAACTCAAAGAAAATCAGTAGCCCTCTATGTACAAATGACAAATAGAGTTAAAAAGACATCAGAAAAACAACACCATTCATAATAGCTCTGATCTAAATAAAATATTATGGGATATCTCTTATGAAGCTAGTCAAAGTCTTGTATGATAAATGCTTCAAGACACCGAAGAAATAAATTGAAGAAGATAACAGAAAAATGAAAGATTTCCCTATGCTAATAGATTGATAGGAATAATATAGTTTAAAAAATGACCATTATACCAAAACTAATGTACAGATTCAATATAGTCAACATCAGAATTCCAATAAAGTTCTTAATAGATCATGAAAGGAAAGTTTTCTGCTTCATATATAAACACAGCTACCCAGGAGAATTAAAACAATTCCAAATAATAAAAGGACTGTTGGAGGTATCATCCACAATTTCAGTTTGTACTCCAAAGCTACAATAATAAAAACCACATGGTATTGGCACAAAAACAGACATGTTGAACAATGGAATCAAATTGAATAACAAGTCATAAATTCACACACTTATGGATACCTAATTTTTGACAAATAAGCCAAAAATACAATAGCAGTAAACAGACAACATTTTCAACAAATGGTGTTGATGAAATTGGATGGCTGTGTGTAGAAGAATCCAAATACACAGCACAAAACTCAACTCCATGTGGATTAAAGATTTCAACATAAACCACATATACTGAACAAGATGGAAGAGAAAGTGGGGGAATGGCCTAGACTGACTAGCACAGGAAAAGACTTTCTGAACAGATCATCATTAGCACAGACAATAAAACCAACAATTAATAAAATAATTCCTCATGAATATGAAAATTTTTTGCATGGCAAAGGACACTGTTACTTGGACAGACAGGCAGTCTATAGAAAAAGAAAAGATTTTCACAAACTGCATACATAATAGAGTACTAGTATGCAAAATACATAAAAAACTAAATAAACTAGATATAAAAAACAATCTAGTTTAAAATAGAATATGTATTTAAACCAAGAATTCTCAGCAGAGAAAACTCAAATGGTGGAGAAACACTTGGAGAAATTTTCAGCATTCTTAACCACCAGAGAAATGCAATTAAAACATTTTGAGATTCCATCTTAAACCAGTCAGTCACTATGATCAATAAAACAAATGACAGTTCATGCTGATGAAGATGTGGTGTGCTCTGGGACAATAGTTTTACCCTGTAAACATTTGGTTCTTGTACTTGTTTAATAAAATGCTGATTGGCCGGTAGCCAGGCAGGAAGTGTAGATGGGGTGACCAGGCAGAAAGTAGAGGCAGTGCAATGAAAACAGGAGAATTCTGGAAAGAGGATTCTGCAATCTGCAGTCGTAACCCAGTCGCAGATGAAGCGAGATGGAACTGCCTTGCCAAATAAGGTACCCAGCAACGTGGCTAACACAGACAAGAATAATGGTCTAATATAAGTTATAAGAGTTAAGAAGAAGTCTGAGCTACTAGGCCAACCAGTTTATACTTAATGCAGACCTCTGTGTGTTTCTCTGGGACTTAACGACTGCAGGAACCGGACAGGACAGAAACCACAGAAAGCAGTGGTGTAAGGGGAACACTGACTAATTCCTTGTGGAACTGCAATCTTGTACAGCTGCTAGGGAAATCGATGTAGTGGTTGCCCAGAAAGATGTGAATCGATCTAATTTAAGAACCAGCTATACCCCTCTTGGGCATATATCCAAAGGACACTTCATCCTACAACAGAGAAACTTTGTCAACCATATTCATTGCTGCTCTATTCATAATAGTCACAGTTTGAAAACAACTTAGATGTCCCTTATTAGAAGAATAAAGAAAGAAAATGTGGTCCATTAATACAATGGATTATTAGTCAGCCAATAAAAATATAAAATCAGGTAAACAGATGTTACTAGAAAATAAGGTATCCAAGACCCAAAAAGACAAATAGGATATGTATTTACTTATATGTGGGTATTACATTATCTGTTAATTCAGTGATAACCAAGCTACAGTATGGAAAATCAGAGAAGTTAGATAGAGATTAAGGAACTAGCTGGACTTGATATAGTTCATAGCAAAGGGAATTAGAATAAATAGTTATGGATAAATGGGCATTGTTGCCTGGAACAGGATCAAGTGGGGATTGGGGTTGGGAGGTTGTGCTGAGTTAAGGAATACAGAAAAGACAAGTAAAATTTATGGCCACTCAGGAGGTAGTATAGTAAGTAACTTAATACAGCAGAAGTTTTGTAAACTGTATACCTAAGGAGGTGATGAAAACTATACTGACAAATAAAGGAGGAAACAAAGCCCCACTGGCTATTTATTGTCACCAGATGAAACTGACAGTACCAGGTTGGGGTTATAGTTAATTGAGTTGTTAGCCCCAGGGGTAGCACTGAAATCCCTAAACAACCCGAACTGTTGCCAAGACTCTAATTTGCTCTCCACAAACTAACAGCATGGCCGCATTTCTGTAGACAACTATATAACTCATTAAACATGGTGAAGTTGAGCTGGTACCTACGTAGAACCTTCATCCCAATGTTCTAGACTTTTTGGTGCGGGAAGGTACCCTGCACACTACCAAAAGTGTAATATAAGCACCAACCCAGCCACAAAATCTTTGATCTTAAATTGTGCACTGTCTGGAAGGTATGCTAGGGCAAGGGCGGTATAAAACTGATGGGAGTAGCCAATCAATATCTGACATGATTTAATTCATACTCCAGGAGGTGTAACATACCCAGCACTGTTTGGTTGACCAAGAACCTGAGACTATACTTCTCATAGATGTAGGGTAAAATACTACAGTTATAACAACAACAAACTATAGCATTAAAAGGACTCCTAATGACTTTCTCTTATACTCATCTTTTAGTGTCTTGCTTTGTCATAGAAAGAGAAGCTTCCTCCTGCAGTAGTAGGGAGAGAATATAAAGACCTACAACCTGCTATGCAGAGAATGAAAGATCTCCAAATACTCAGCCCTAAATGGGAGGTCTTCACTGAATTCCTCCCTTCCCTTCAGAAGTCGGGGAACTCCAAGGTAGAGAAAGCAGAAAAAGGGTAAGACTGAGAGAGATGGAGGACACTAAGAAAATAAGGCACTCTGAGTCAACATGCTGAAGGCTCACATGAACTCACACAGACTGCGGTAACCTGCACATAGCCAGCATTGGTCTGTGTCAGGCCCTCTTTGTATATATTGTGGCTTCCAAGTGAGTATCCTTAAGGGATTCCTGAGTGTGAAAAAGAACGGGTGTCTGTTTCTGGTGCTTTCTCTTGGGTTCTTTTCTTTAATTGTTTTCCAGTTCCTCTGTGTTAGGTTTTGCTCAGATTAATCTTAGTGTATTTAATTTATTTAAAATAAATAAATAAAGAGATCCTTTTTCTAATTCAATATTTGGAATTTTCATGATTAAATGTAGGTCTGTATTCCATCCTATCAGTCATGGTATTTGAAGGGATTTGTTCAATTTTTAAATGATTGGACACAAATGAAGAACATTCTCCTTCTGAAGAACGTCTATGCCCTTGCTTGGCAAATTTTTTTCAAAAGAAATGATATGTAATAGTATTATGAATATGCTATCTTCAATTTTTTTATTACAACAGAAAAGGCAGAAGTTAAATAGACCACTGATAAAACCATGTTCAGTGGGATAAAGAATAATGCTCAGTCTGTATTTAATCATTAGTTGTGAAGAGAATCTATTTTTAAAAAGGAGTTTCTGGCTGACATGTTCATTGGAATAATTGATAAGAATTTTCCAGTTGGAAACAACCTGTAATTACAAAGTGCACATCACCATGTCAAGCAAATTCCCAAATAAATAAATATCTAGTGTGCTCTCAACTGCTACAAAATTTACATGATTCTATTATTGACAAAAATGCCAAAGCTAACAACTGACTTATATTCAGAAATAAAAGTAAAAGTGATACACTTCTAGGTTTTGTTTGAAGATGAATTATGTAGGTTTTTCTGCAGTTCTTTAGACATCTATTTTCTTAAATATTATTCTCATTTCAGTGTAAAACATTCAAGAAATGACCTTCTGAAAAATAGGATCATAACCACAGGAAACATGACAAGTAATTCAAACTGTTCTTATTTGCATATTCAAAGCCTGTCTGAGTAGACTTTAATCTAACTGGATACACATTTAGAAATTCTATAAATGTCTTATTATCATTTTATGCCCTAAAATCCTTTGACATGAAAACATTTGCGTGTGTGTGATTTAAGTGTAAAGAACAATCGAATATGCCTTTTAAATGCAGCAATCTGTCAGGCAGAGGGCACCTATGCTCGAACACTCTTCTGCTGTCTTATTGATGTGTTCTAATGCAGCACCAGAATAAAGGATCTGAGTTAGGCTAACAGATTACTCCCTTTCTGTGTGTTTTCCAATAGATGTTTTGATTAAATCCTTTTGGTTCCTTCGAGTATAAGCATAAGTTAAAACATAAAACACTTTGTGTCAGTGAAACCAATTAGTGTCCAGTCAACTAAATTTCAACTTTCTTCTAATCAGGTGTTCATTGGCCCCATCTTTTTGTTTCCTGGTTGTGTTAACACAGCGGAGTTTCTATTTGATTGGGGTGATACGACATTCATTCAGGCAAGCACAAGGCACTCTAGCTTTGTCTCTGTGCTCCAAAAAAACACTGCCTTCATTTCTATCACAGATATTTTCTTGTCTGAAAGATGAACAAGTAGGACACAGTGGAATAAATTGGCTTCTTTGTTTGAATAAGTTTGCCGGAAAGAACTGCATTTCCTAGAGGCTGATTAACTGACTAGAACTTTAATGATCATGGAGAGGGTGCAATATTGTAGCTCCAGTGTCTAATTACTATTTATCTTGTGCTTCCTACAGTTCCCTTGATAACAAGTTCTTACTCTCCTCTGTATGTCATCTAACATTTTATGAATGTTGAGTAACTACTTTTGAATGTTTAACCGAACGACTAAGGATTATGTTGGATATCATTTGAATCCTACAGATAATATTACCCTACTATTCTTGAAATAATTTCACATATGATTTTCTTTATTATATTAGGATGAAACTGTTATCATGTAAGAACATGGGATTTGGTGAACATGAATATGTGTTCCATGTCCCTGTTACTTATATCTCATTCTAAATGAATTCTCCCTTACTTCTCTGAAGGTGAGAGTTGAGTTGACATGTGCAACATTTTCAAGTTACATCGTGCATATCCTGTTTTATAATAAAAATGTATAAATGCTTTAAATAATTCTATTCTATCTATTATTTTAAGTCTTTTAGATCATTTGATAAAATGTATAAAAATTCTACAAATACTTAAATTATGATCATTCTAACTTTTTTCTTAGAAACAAAGTTTGAAAAGAATAAACAGTTGATGATATACATAGCCACTGCATGACAGGATGAAGATTCATATCCACGCGATCTGAATCTAATGTCTGTGCTATAGTCAGTGAACAGAGATACCTTGAAACATATTCTGAGGAAATATTTAGTTGAATATATCACAAAATGTCCTTGTATGCTTTGCCTCATTATTGTATATGCTAAAATTGTCTGAGAAAAAATAGATACGTATAAGTTATAAGAAAAATAATGCACTGTGCTGTAATGTTTATGTTATGAATGAACCATATAATGTTTGTCAGTAATTATGACAAATGAAGTAATATTCCTCAAAATATTTTCCATGCTGTTCACCACTGTCACATTTAATATCAGCCATAGCAAATATTCACCAAAGGGTCCCCTGGATGAAGTTGGTGTCATTGTTACCATCTTCTCTTTGGTACCAGTGTGTGAATTTTGTTTTGACCTTTTTCAGGTTTGGTAATCATTCCACTTTCAAAAGGGCTTTTTTGCTTTCTTTAGTGAAATGTGTGCCAAACAAAATGTGTTGCTCTGGTAAGAAGCCATTTTATTCTATTCTCTTTTACTCCTGTGTCAGTTTCCTTCTCAGAATTTTCATTACATTAACTTGTTGAGGAGACTTGATTACTCCTGAAGCAGATACTCTCAGATTTTTTTTCTTTTGCATTTGTTTGTTCGTTTCATGATGTATTGTAACTCTCCATTTGGGTTTTATTTCTTTATTCTGAGCAACCGTCTACTGTTCTTCCTAAATATGCTACATTTAATTAGGTTCTCAAGCATATACCATGATGGTCCTCATGATCCCTAGAAATAGTTCACAACTACCTTCAATACTACTTGCTTACTTTTCATGAGAAAGTTTGCTACATTTCTTGGCCTTGTTTGGACATATTCCATTGATATATGCCAGGCTTATCTTTATTTAACTTTAGTTGAAATGACACCAAGTTTTCCTTAAGTTGGGTAAATTGGATATAGTGTCATCATGTATATGTTTTATTATGTTGAGATACATTTCTCTAATTTATATAGGACTTTTATCATGAAGAGACACAGCTATTGTGATTTCTCTTCTTAGGTCTATTTATTGTGCTCTGTTACATTTGAATGTACTCATTTCCAAACATTGTACTGTTCCTCAATCATTTCAGTGAAGTCAACTGGATTGTGGTGGATTTGTGTCATTGATTTATATGTATTATTGAATCATGGTTTCCAAGTATTTCTTGAGTAAATTCTATGACCATATTTATCACAAATATTGATTTTCCTTTTTAGGAAATTTTCCTTTTTAGTTCTATCCTTGCATGGATTTATTTTATCAAGTTAAGTATAATAAGGTTGGTAGTGTATCTACCAAATAATATATTTGGTTGTTCTATCAAAATATGCAGCCTTAACTCTAAATATGTTTGTATAGTATAGCCTTATAGAGACATTTCATTAATTATTATTGTGCACATTCTGAGACTGTTTTAAGTATTTGATACTGTTTTGGTTTGCATTATGTGGTGCATGAAAATCATGATTATATAATTTCATAAACCTTTTATAATAAGATGAATAAAATTTCAATTTAGAAAATAATATTTGGTATATATAAATATGTGTCACAAATTTGAACTGATATTTATTTAGTGTGTTTTGTATAAGTGAACACCTTTATGTGAGGGTGCACACACCTGTGCTCAAACCTGAGGGGGCCAGAATAATATGTCAGTTGTGACTTATCACTCCCCACTTTATTCCCTTGAGACATGTTAACTCACGGAACCTAAAGGTAAGTTAGCAGTTTGAAAGCCTCAGGAGTCCTCCTTTCTCTACCCTCTCTGCCTTACCCAGTTTCAGGATTACAGATGTATATGTTCCCACTCTTGTTTTTTCTGCTAGTTGCTGAAGATTTGCACTAAGGACCACATATTTTCAGTAAGTACTCCTCCTCATCCAACTCTTTCCTAACCCACAAGCTTTAGTTTTATGGTTAGGTGGTCAAAAGTTACAGGAGAGTAGGTAAATTCTGTCTCTTGCTAAGATTTTTGAAATTTCATTACTACCAATAGGAGGCATAATAATAATTCATAATCAAAGTGATGAGTAGCATTTGTCTGCATTCCAACTTTATCTCCTCTATGTTATCTCCAAAATATTCTCATATTTTTCAAGCTTACCACTGTTTCATTGACTTTTATTAATTACTATGTGACTGTCTTAAATTTTCTTCTCTAATATACTTGGGGTAGAGAGAGACCGGTCTATAATCCGTTTTGCTCTTGGGAAGTTTTTTTCTGCTCTCTTATGAGCTCTTACAAATTTTTTCACTTGTTTCTTCCATTTTGTCTCCTGCTTGTCATTTCTCCTCCTAAATTTCTTTCATGCATTATAAGGATTTCTGAATGTTCTCTTGTTAGTTACACCAAAAGCATTTTTCATCTTTCTTCTTTGACTTCCTGGCAGCTTCTGATATAATTCACCTTTACTGTCTTCTGATGCCATGACGGTGCTCTGTTATCTTTCCTCTTATTCATTGAGTTTTACTTTATGTATTGTACACTATCAGATTTTTAGAGAAGTCCTTACTCTGTAGCCCAAGGTAATCTTTTAAATTCTACTCATGTTTTTTCTTCAGCTCCTCAATTGCTGAGACTATAGGCCTAATCTTTTCAGTTTGGGCCATAATATATAGTTTCTATTTATAGCTGAACTTCTTTCTGGCCCTTAGGAAATATATTCCCAGAATGAACATAAAACTAAGACCCAGCATGAACAAGGTGCCTCCTGTGACGTGCTTTTTTCCCTAGAGTCTTCTATTGGTTTATCTGTAGGAGAGGGTATGTCTTAGTGTCGTACAGCACCATAAAGTCATGTCATTCTCTCAGGTTCTTGTTTCCATAAAAATTAAATTATTTGCAACCTTGATTATACCTAAAATGTTTCAAAAGTAAGCACAAGGAAAGAACCTTATGTGCCAATATTTACTATGCTGCTGTGGCATCAATTTGAAGGCAAAGCTGGATATTACCTACTTCACCAAAATAAAAGAAAACAAAACTCTCACAATTTAACACTAGAAAGACTTAGAGGTTTGCTTTGCAAAAAGTTGCAGGAATGACATAAGGACTGAGTGGAAGAAGTATGGCAAAGTTGGTGATGAGTTTAACTTCTCACTGGAACTCTTCAAAAAATCTAATGCAGTTCTTCAAAGGGCTGCATTGACTCTGAGAGACTGGTTCTCTGACTGACAGGAACATTGAGGCAGTCAGTTTCAAACCATGATCTTGTGAGTTTCAGCTGTTATTTTTCATATTGTCAGATGTTGATATATATGCCAACAAGGTTACTTTGCATCAAGTTACATTGAAGATATATTTGTGAAACTGAAATAGGAGAGTAGAAACAGATATGGTGATGAATTAATAGAGAATTTATTATAATTTGATGACATCAGTAAAATACTTTGAGTATGAGTTTTTCCCTAAAACCATGACTATATTTCAAATTTGGATGAAGTAGGTAGAAATGTTAACCAACTATTAAATTCCTGGTTTTATTTTAAATGTGTTTATATTAGTAATTTGTTACATTTATTACAATAGAAATTAGAAATTTTTTTATAATTTTCTATACTTCCTCCTGTCATCAATATAGACATTGTACAGAAAGATATGTGTGTATCACATATATACTAGCATTAAAAAGACATGATTGTGTATACAACCCATTCACAACAATACAACTTTATGTTCCCAATTCAAATACCTGTATTCCCATCATACTTTCTAATGAGATTTCTCCAGAGCTGTTTTGCACTATCAGAAGTCTCCATGAATATAATAAGTATAATTCTTATGTTCCATTGAATAGGAGATGGCAACTACTCCAGCTGAGAATCTATGAACTACAATTTCTCTCATCTTTTACAATTAGAGATTTACTGGTGTATTCTCTTGGGCACCTGTGGCTTAAATATTAGACTTGCATTTGGTCATAATCTTTAGGGTTTGTAGGTCCCCAATCAAGGTACTGTCTGACTCAGTTCTCATGATAACTCTAATTCTAGCTACATATTGCAACTTCTTGCTATGTCCTCATGACGTATATGGGCTGAGTTTGGAAGACAGGAAGCAGGTGTGTGTGTGTGAACAAGGTCTCTTTCTCATCTTATAATTTCATCGTCCCTGAAAGGTTATCACTCTCTCTCATCACTAATTAAGCTTCTACACCCTCTTCACATGTCCTGTCATCATAAGTCAGGTTTGAGTTAGTACTTCAACATAGGAAATTAGTAGAGAAGAAAATATTCAGCCAATTGTCAACACACTTCTCTATACTCTCTGTATTTTATCCTATAACTTGATTATTTCTTCATTTTATGTTCTATTATTTAGCATTTGCATTATATCAGTACTTATTAGATGATTCCCTCTGATATTAAAACACTAAATACCCTTCATCAATATCTGGTTTCTATTATGACCTAGGTGATAGTCATTAAAGACAAATTTGATGTATTCCATCACTTCTGTGGAAAAAAAATGAGGGTTTAATACTGTGCAGGATCTGGGCTAAGGGTTATGATATTAGCTCTACCACTTATTACCTCTGAGGCCTTGACAAGTTCATTACTTCACCTCTCAAAGTCTTCGTTCATTTCTCCATAAAATAAAAATCACGATTGTTCCTGCTTCATAAGGTTAATATGAGGATTAAATGAGATAATAAATGAAGGACATTTAAAATAGTGTTGCCCACATAAACTTTCAAGATAGTTGGCTCCTATTATTATTGAGCAACATATTATGTGAGTCTCCTCAGCTCTCAAGATGAACTACAATCTCTTTCCTAACATATATTACAGTTTTTGCAGTAAGCTCTCTGAACACACTTTCAGATTTACTTTTCTTCCTGGATTTTCGTACTTTTTCCTTCAGTGAATTACACTGACCACTTTATATCCTTCATGGATTTATCTGGCCTCTACTTCTAAGGGTAAACTTGCACTTTCATAAAGAACACCCAAACCATTTTTGTAGCAGGTGCCATTTATCTCATTGTCACTGAAGACTCAATATTCAGTGGTATTCTTGTCTAGCAAACTGTGTCTTCCTTATTTTACCCAGGACAAGCTCCCGTCTACTCAGCAGGACTGTGATATCAGGAGTAATTTTATTTTACTGTTTGCTCATTAGACTACATGGTACTTTTCCTTTAGTTTACCTACTTTATCTCTAAATTGTGTCCTATATGAAGATTATATAATATCCTGTATTATTCCTTTTACCTAACTTTCTTCACTTGTTTTTTAAGCACTAGATGCCAATATAAAGCAGTTAAATAAATAATTATAACTCCTAAATTAATTCTCTGAATCCTTAATACCTATGTTCTCATATTTATAAGAATATAATAATTGAAACTGCTACCCTGAAGTGGCTTTTGGGTTACAGTTATATTTTGTTATTTACAGGTAGATATTAAATGAGGTTCCAGGTGAAGCTGAAAGTCCCCAAGGAGAGCTGGTATAATCTGAGTCAGCTAAAAATAACTGCGCATTTGTGGTGTGTTCAATATAGGATCAAAGTGGAGAGTGGAGAGAAGTGACCTCCAATCGAACAGATCTTACACTGCTGTTTGTCAACAGTAAATTACATCTGATTTTAAACAAGAGAAGGAAAAACTGCTGGCAACCTGTGAATGTGCTTCGTAGAAGGATCAATACAAAGGAGAATAGCCTTTTGAGCTCTTTCCAAGTTCTCGGACTTGCTGGAGCAAATAGGCAGTAGTTTTTGGTCATTCTCAATTAACAGCACTCTCCCCCTAGGCCACAGAGTCTATAGTCTTGGGGTAAGGGTGGGATAGAGTCTCAAATAACATATCAGGTGTTTCCTAGGCTGTAACTTGCTTTGATTAAAGAAGAAAAGGACTTGGTTTTCACCTTCTATAACGAGAATTAGGAACTAAGAAATGTGTTCGGCAAAAAGAGGACAGAGAGAGTCAAATATACAAGGTAGAGCCCTTTAAGGTGAGGACACAGAAAGGTTAAAACTTTTAACCAGTATTTGTAAAATGTTTTATACAGTGTGTGTGTGTGTGTATGTGTGTGTGTGTGCGTGTGTGTGTGTGTGTTTGGAACCACGATAATTGCAATAATGTGTTTATGTAGCTAAGAACATATTTCTTTTGTTTTCCCTTTGTCTTTTCTCACCAAGACGTTTTGTGTTGAGAAAAAGTACTGTCTTCAGTATAACTTAACACTTGATTTAGAAGCTAGTTTTAAAATTAATCATTGGTCTGAGAGATGACACAGTGGCTAAGGATGCTTGCCACCAGGCCTGATCACTTTATTTTGTTCCCTAGAGCCTACATGGTGTAGGAAAAAAACCCTCTCTACTGACCTCCGCGCTGACATTCCTGCACACAGATGACCATAAAAAAGTAAATACATATAAAATATCAAAATGTTCTAATGCAATTCTAAAATAATGGGTGTTTTAAATATCTTGTTGTTCCAGCTGCCAAGCTAATTCACTGCTTATTTTAGTCTTGAGGAAAGGAGAGAGGTATAAGGCAGGAGAATAAGAGAACAGCAAGAAGAGGGCTAAATATAGTTGGAAAAACAAAGAGGAGAAAGGAAAATCAAAGAAACCTGTTTGTTAAAAATATAACAGCATAGCAGGGTGAACAATATGTTTTGATGTAAATTATGTTCACCTTATAAAAATTATGTAAGCCATGATATTTTGAGGTCAAGATACTTAAAGAAAAAAAGTTACTACTCAGGAAATATTAGTAGCTACTTAAAAAATAATACCCAGATGTTGACACTATAGATTTCTAAGCTAATAGCAAACATAGCCTGTGCCCTCATGATCTGACTTTGTTTGAGCAGTGTTTTTTGGGCAAGACATGGTACACATTAATTTTCAGAAATACCTGTTATAATGTTGCAGCCCATTTGGGGCACTGGATACATCAAGTCTAATAAAATTCATTTGTCTCTTGAACTTTGTTTTTGTAATGGAGCCTTCCTTAGCCAACTTAATTTATTATTTTAAATAAGAATTAACTGAATCAATGAAATAAAGTATTTATTTTCAAATATTCCAGAAAAAAGAAAATTTCAGAATTTATTCTTTTATCATTAAAAACATTTCCCAAAAATCTAAAACACAATTAATTACTTAAAGGCTTATAACTTTATCTAGAAGTATAATTGATGACTTTTCCATAGCAGGGATTGTGTCCCCTTCATATTAAGTGATTTATAAAGCAGACACTGATTCTATTCTTAATAGTTTATTACTTGGTGAAATAAATCAACTATAAAATAAATACATACATTATTTACATGTATTTGTTTAATACTTAGAAAATTAATTTGAATACATGTGTAATACTAAGGGTAAAAAGCAGCTTAGATAAAAGTAGTAATGGAAATCTGGTGTTTTGAACAACAGGAGTTGAGACCTGAAGGACAAGAAGTATCAATGACTGTTAATGTGGCCTTAGTAAAGGAACTTGAGCAGAGAGGAAACTATTGTGAGTGTTGAAACTTCAAACAGTCCAACGTAATTGTGGTATTGGAATTAGAACATTTAAAACTCTCAGGAACTACTGTGATAACTGATGGGTTTAAAATGGGTGAAAGTAAGTTATGCGTTGTGTAGTCCAGCTCTAACTTCAGAATTACAATCTTGAGACAGAGAAAATGGGACTTTGAAACCAGTCCATAGTGAGACTGTAATAAAAAAAAGTATGTTTATGTTGGACTTAAAAGTATGATGCTTATGTTGGACTTATGGTACAAAACAATACAAATGTACCTGTAAGCTGTGTGAAATAAAAGAAAGAGCTGAAAAATAAGAAAGGGTATGTTTCTGCATTTCAATTGTGGGTACATGAATCAGTGAGGTGAATGTCGGTGGAAACTTCTTAACCAAGCAGAACCCGTTATGGTATGACTTGAGATGTAAGATTGAAGTACTGGATTGTTAGTGCCAGGTTAGTATGATCTAGAAATAAGAGCCTGTGGGGATGTGGGAGCAAAAAATCAAAATCTCAAAGCTACACAACTTTAGAAAAATTGTGTTTTCACATCGAGAAAATCTCATGCTGGTTCATATACTTGTTATTACAATTAAGATCCCAGGAGCCATAGTATTGTTGATGATGACTTGAGATGGAATTTTCAAGATATATTTTATGAATTACTTAATGTGTGATAATGATCTAAATAATTCTGAATTGATCATATTAATAGAGTTCTGAATGACTAGGTGAGGCAAATATTTCATAATAGATAGCTAACTTTTCAATATGCAGTTAGAGTTAACATTTCAGTTTGGCTTTGTTGTGCCTGAGTCCTAGGACCTCCAAGAAGACCACCACGAAGCCACACTTCCAAATGCAAAAGCAAGGTTTCATTTATTAAGTACAGCCTAGCGTGGGTCCTCTACCTCAAAGTCTGACAAAGCAGATGAAGGGAAAAGGACCTGCCTATTTTTGTATGAGGTTTATAAAGACAAAAACCACAAGAGAGTCATAAAATTACAGTCTCAAAATACAGAATTACTTATCCTATATCACAATTGGCTAAAGATTAGGTAAAGCTTAGCTGTTATTCTCTGAGAGGCTGTTGCAGCTTGGGGGGGATTCTTCACCACCAGCAACTGTCCCCTGGTCACATACTCAGGAAATCTGCTGACCCTTTCTTAACATAAGATCTTCCTGGAGACTTATCTGATTGGTCCATTACACTCAACAGATAGGGGAAGTTGGGTGGTCAACATTCTCTATATGACTAAGGGTGGGTGAATAGGCTGCAGTCAGCAACTTTGTTTAACTCAGGTTTCTCAGTTAACTAATACTTCCTCTAAAGAGGGATCCAGCAGCCTTCAGATTCAGCTGGGGTTGGAGGGTCAGCCTTTAGCTTATCCTGGGGGCTAGGGTGTAGTTCAAGGTCCCAAAAGGGCCCAGAATATAAATGGAATCTTTTCCAGCCTTTTCACTTCATTGTATGATTTTACTTTATTTTAAATTTAGAGACTGGTCATTTCAGCATAGTTACTACAGCTTTCTACATTTTTATGCATTCTTGATACTACATTGAATGTAGAGATGTAGCACATGATGAACACATGAGATATACAACAGTAATAATTAAAACCATGATGACATTATAATCTGGAAAATTAATAGAATTGTTATTATTATATATTTCATAATTAATTTTACACTATATTTAATAAAATATATTTACAATTAATTACAATTTATATTATAATTAATTTTATTTCATTATATAATTATATTAATAATAACTATTGCAGTGTCTATTTAGTCACCAACAAATAATAGTCTGTGTTTTTTGTGTGCTGGCAATGACCTATTTAAAAGATAGAGCAAGTAAAAAACTCGACTTCAAATGCAAAAAGCTGCTTGTACTGGAATTCAATTTTATAGATGGGGGAAATAGGTCAAAGGCTCATGTTTTTCTAATTTGCCCCGTCCATCTTTCAGGTAAATTTGCACTCATTAACTATATTCAAACCGTCGAGTCATTCACACCATGATTAACACAAATGCAGCAGTTATCTACGTGCAAATTCGGTCCTCTGGAAAATGATGAAAGATGGAAGGGTTATTTGAAAATGCTAACAGCTGACCTATTACAAGCCTGGATGAAAAAAAATGCCATTGCTAAGAGTGTTACAACAAAACAAACTCATAATAGCAGAAAATGGGAGCTCAAGGCATTCACCTTTACAGCAGCTGCCTGGTGCAGATGAATCAAAGCCCGCCAGCCATAAACAGATCTGGTCAATGTCAATTTTCCCCAGGCATCTGGTATTGTCACTAGTGATTTGACTGAAGATTATCCATCAGTTAGTGCAGATTTGTTTTTTAATTGGTCCTCAGTGCACCTGCTACGTTTTTCTTGTTCTTAGTCCCACAAGCTTTTGCAGAGAGGAAGCAGCTTCTTACTTGGAGAATATTCTTACACTTTTGAAGTACATTATGAAGGACATTGGTTAAGAACAATTAGGTTTTAAGCACAAGAGAAAATGGTGCTTTTTTAATATAAGGAAAAGAACTGAAGGCTCTTATTAATGAATTAGGAAGAAACAGTCAAAGACATGTTAAATTTTATAAATCTACGATGGAAAGTGATCATTTCAACAGTTGTTTTTTTAATTTCATAAAATAGCCAAAGATGAAATGCTGGAAATAAATTGTGAACAGGTGGGCAGGGTGTCTGGAGGGCAACACCACTCATCAGGTTGAAAAACAGCGTGAAAGATCACAGAATGATCAGCAGGTGGATGAGGAGGCAGCAGGCATGATGATGTGCTACAAGATTTTCAGCATTAATTACACGTGTCGGGATGCTGGTGCCGGTTTCCAGTTAAGGCAAAGGAAGCTGAGGCTTGGCATTGTGCAATGCTTTCATGAGGCATCTGCTTGCTGTCACTTTATGATCTGCTTGCCGTCACTTTATGATAGCATTCTCTTATACTGTGAGATATAATTATAAAATAATCAATAATATTAACTAATCAATGCCCTTTTTACTTTTCCATAACTGTAATAAAAATGGTATCTAATAAGGAGAACTTAGATAACTTGGAAAATATAATAGTTTTTAATTTTGCTGGCTTTTATAAATAAACCAAGCATTTTATTAGACTATAGATATTGGTCCTATAACGCACTGGTATTTAAATTTTGAACCAGTTATAACACTGAAAAGTATGATACTCAACGCAACACTACCTTACAGTACAGATTTTCGAGAAATTTGTCACTTATATATCCTTTTAAGTTTTAACTCAGCGTTTCT
>LOJH01009150.1:3471-16217 GCA_001685095.1 Ellobius talpinus
ACATGGGAAGTAGAAAAAGACAAGATCTCCTGAGTAAATTGGGAGCATGGTGACATTGGGAGAGGGTTGAAAGAGAGGGGAGCAGAGAAAAATGTAGAGCTCAATAAAAATCAATAAAATAAAATAAAAAGAAATGTGTATAAAAAAAGAAAAACAAAAAAACAGACAAACAAAAAATTAGTCCTGGCGCCGGGCGGTGGTGGTGCACGCCTTTAATCCCATCACTTGGGAGGCAGAGGCAGGCAATCTCTGTGAGTTCGAGGCCAGCCTGGTCTGCAATAGCTCGTTCCAGGACAGGCTCCAAAACCACAGAGAAACCCTATCTTGAAAAAACAAAAACAAAAAAAAAAACCAAAAAATTAGTCCTGGCATACTGATTATGGTCAAGAAAGGGTGTGTCCCACATGGGACATTGGGAAAATAGAGAGGCTGAGTCAGGGAGCTGAGTGGGAGAGCAAGTGGTTAGCCTGCATAAGGTTTAATCCCTAGCACCAAAACACAATTAAAAACCAGAAAATGGAAGAACCTTTTAATCCTTGCCATTCACATTGCAAGGAGTAAATGGAGGGAAAGCTAAAAAGTACATCAAATGCCCATTTTTAGGGTAGGTGCTATAACTCAGCAGGTAAAGGCACTGCTGCTACTTGGTAAGCCAAGTTGGCTTCCCAAAACTCACATAGGAGAGAGCCAGCTCCTTCCTGAACATTGTCCTCTGACCCCCACACTTTTACTGTGACCCACACTCCTACACACACAATAAATACAATAGCTAAATTCTTTGTTGTGTTTGAGATAGGATCTCAAAACTTACACTCTGGAACACAAAAGGGGAAAATTCATTGAGCTGTAGAGAGGAGGGATGGTGGCCTTTTGTTATTTTGTGTGTTTGGGGGCTTTGCCTGCATGTATGTCTGTGCACTGTGGACATGAAATGCCCGCAGAAGCCAGAAGAGGGTGTTGGCTGGAACTGGACTTACAGGTGGTGTGAACTGCCTGCCATGTTGGTGCTGGGAGCCTAACCCAGGTCCTCTGGAAAAGCAACCAGTGTTCTTAAACATGGAGCTATCTCTCTAACTCCAATTATTATTTTAAGATGATTCTGCTGTCAAGGGTCAGAACAGCCCATTACTTAGGATTTCCATGTGCTTATCCTAGGTAGCATCCTCATTCCAAACGACCCCAATGTCTGCTGCTCAATTTGTATTTATTTATTTATTTGTTTGTTTGTTTATTTGTTTATTTATTATGTGTACAGTATTCTTCCTGCATGCCAGAAGAGGGATCCTCATTGAATTACAGATGGTTGTGAGCCACCATATGGTTGCTCGGAATTGAACTAAGGACCTCTGGAAGAGCAGCCCGTGCTCTTAACCTTTGAGCCATCTCTCCAGCCCCTACTGCTCAATTCTTTATCAACTACAGGCTTTCCCCTTCTAGCACGCCCCTAAGTATAAAAGTGACTGGGTTTGCTGGGTAGAGTTCCTTTGTCTTATCATAAGCACCCTTTGCATTTTGGCTCCTCAGATACTACTTATACAACCTGATGTTTCAGAACTGGAAGGCCTTCATGCACCAGAGACGGGAGATGAGGAAGGGGCTCCACAGAGCCGAGCGTCATGGTGAGAGAGGGGAGAGTTCTGGTGAGAGAGAAGACATGCTTGACTTCCTTTCTTGTTCACAGAGTGTGACCTAGTTGAATCCCCTGCCATCATGGTCAGATCCTGTGTCTCTGTATGGCATAGCTTGTTCACTTGAAGCTCCTTGGGTAGATGTGAGCAAACTGTACCTGGCCTGCTGGTGCGTTTAAACTGAACACAGCTCAGCTGCACCCCCACAGTGTGGACCTGCACTTCCTCCTTTCCCTGTAGATGACAAGCCTTGCTTAGGTTGGTTCCGTTCCTCATGCTTCAGAAGCATTTATCTGGTGTTACGAGAGCCTTCTGAAGGGACCACTTCCTGACAGTGATCCTCACCTTCTGATGATGTTGGTACTTCTTCATCACCTCTTTGCACTTACTCCCTCTGTTTTCCTTGTACACATAGCTGTAAGAGAGCTTGGACAAAGATTAGACCACGCCACTCTGCAACTTCACTTGGCCTCTCTTAATGAACTCAACACTTGGGTGTGACATTCACGGTTTCCCCTGTTCTCTCCCCCTAGCCTTCACCACACTGAATGTGCCCTTCTTACCCTTCCTCGAGATCCAAAAGTTTCAGGCCCATTTTCATTTATTGATTAATTATTATTATTATTGGTTTTGTGAGACAGGGTCCTGTGTAACAGTCCTAGCTGTCCTAGAACTAGCTCTTTTAGACCAGGCTGGCTTCACAGAGATTCGCCTTCCTCTGCCTCCCAAGTGCTGGGATTAAAATTAATTTTTTTAAATGTGTCTTTGTGCCATGTGCATGCAGAGGCCAGAAGAGAGCATTTGATCCCCTGGAACTGGACTTTCAGTTTGTTGTAAACTGGGAATTGAACCAGGGTCCTCTGTAAGAGCAGTGAGTGCTCTTAACTGGGGAGTCATTTCTCCAGCCTTGATTCAGGTGCATTTGAAGTGTTACCTTCCTAAGCCAGGTGTGTTGATACATGCCTGTAATCTCAACACTCAATTGGTGGAGGAAGGAAAATGGAAAATTTCAGACTAGTTGGGGCTATATAGAAAGTTCAAGTCAGGCCTCAGCTAGGTCACAAAAATAACTAAATAAGTGATGAATGTTACCTTCCCTGTCTAGCTTTCTCTCCTCTCCCCAGGATGTTGGGTTCTTAGTTTAGTATGAGACAGTTTCTGTATTTAATCTGTAAGTAGCTAATGGTTTATTTTTGTTGTTGTTTCTAATTATCATACAGTAAGAGTTTTTCTTTTTGGTGTACAATTCTATGATTATGAAAAATCCAGGGTCAAATGTCTATTTTAGAAATGGGACAGCTATGCTGGTGCATGCCTGCAGTCACAGCACTGGAGAGGCGAGGGAGCAAGCAGATAGCTGGCTGTGGTTGCACACTCAGCTCCTGTTTAAAAAAATAAAACTAGCTGAGCATACATGCTTTTACTACCAGCACTCGAGAGGCAGGTGAATCTCTCTGAGTTCATAGAGTAACCTAATCTACATAGTTCAGGCCAGCCAGGGCTACATAGTGAAACCATGCCTCAAAGAAACAAAAGAAACTAAAACCTCCTACAAAATAATAATAATTGTTCCCTACAAATAGTTATCTGAGTTATCTATATAGATAGTTCAGATATTTTATTTTGGTTTTACTTTGCATTTCTCTAATAATTAATAATGGTATCTTTTCTCGTTCTCACTATTAATGTATATGCACTTCCACATATGCACACATATCTATCATCTATCTGTCTGTCTGTCTATATCATTGTATTAGTTAGGGTTCTCTAAAGGAACAGAACTGATAGAATTAACTAATATGTGTCTATATACATATGTATATTATGTATCATGTTAATACATAATTGATTCTGTTAATTAATGATACATATTATATACATTAAAAGGAATTTGTGAGAGTGGCTTACAGGCTATGGTACAAGTAGGACAATAATGGTCTCTTGATGGAAAGGCCAAGGATCTGGTAGTTGTTCAGTTCACAAGACTGGATGTCTCAACTGTTCAATCTGGTGCTAGAGTCCCCGGGAAGTCCTAGAGAGCTGCTGGTCTTCAGTCTGTGTTTGGAATTCAGAAAATGTAGGTTCTAACCTCAGCAAAGGAGTATCTCAGGGACAGGGTAGATGAAGTTGCCAAGGAGAGTGAGGGAAAGCAGGCGAACAGCCAAGGCTTCCTATTTCCATGTCCTTTTATGCAAGCCACCACCAGAAGACATGCCCAAATTTAGTGTGATTCTTCCACCTCATGATTTAGTCAAGAAAAGTTCTTCACAGGTGTGCCCAGCTATTTGGGTTTAGTTAATTCCAGTTGTAGTTAAGTTGACAACATAGATTGGCCAGCATTTTGTGTATTTTTTGTGTCTGTTGGAAGTTCTTTTTTAAAATTTTTTTTTCTATCTTTGAATGTTTTGCCCTGCATGTGGGTCATAGAGATCTACCTGCCTCTGCCTCTTGAGTGCTGGAATTAAAGGTGTATACCTTCACTTCCAGGCTGCTTCTGTATTTTTGTTTTGTTTTGTTTTGTTTTTTTGAGACAGGGTTTCTCTGTAGCTTTGGAGCCTGTCCTGGAACTTGCTTTGTAGACCAGGCTGGCCTCGAACTCACAGAGCTCTGCTCTGCCTGTCTCTGCCTCCCGAGTGCTGAGATAAAGGTATGTGCCACCACTGTGTTTCCAGGCTAGGGAAAGAGGGTCTCAGTAAATTGCTTTGCAAATTCTTCAGTGCTCACATAAAAAGCCAGGCTTGCCCCCAAACCAGTTCTGGGAAGTGGAGGCAGGAGGATTCCTGTGGCCAGCTAGTCTAGTTTAATAGATGAGCTCCAAGTTTACTGAAAAACTCAGTCTTAAAAAATAAGGCCAAGCCAAAATACAAAACAAAACAGAAAAACAAAAGCTGGAGGGGCTCCTGTTCAGCACAGTTGGCAGAGGGCTTGCCTTGCACGTTTAAGTTTCGTTTAAATGCTTGTGACCAGCACAGCTTGTCACCTGTGCTGTCTCGATTCTTTTTTAATTTGTAACACTACACAGTGTTTCCAGCAGAGGGCTCTTGGAGGCTAGATACGAGATAAGAGAGAAGTACAGGAAGTCCTTGAGCTGGTATGACAACCTGAAATACATGTTTTCTTACATTTGTTAGTTTAAATGTGTGAGGGCTCCTGTATACCATAGTGCTCATGGGAGGTCAGAAGACAGCTCGCAGGAGTCAGTTCTCTCCTCCTTCTGTGTGAGTGAGCTCCAGGGATTAAATTCAGGCCACCACGGAGTCATCTCACTGACCCTCTCCACCCTTCTTATTGTTGTTGGCTTTGTTCTGTTGAGAACAGGGTCCTTTTTATTTATTTATTTGTTTGTTTTTGTTTTTGTTGTTTTTCCAGACAGGATTTCACTGTGTTTAACAGTCTTGGTTGTCCTAGAACTTGCTTTGTAGATCAGGCTAGCCTCGAACCCACAGAGATCCATGTGCCTCTGCCTCGGAGTGCTGGGATTAAAGGCATGCACCGTCACTGCCCGTATCTGGTTTTATTTTTTTTATTTTTTATTTTTATTGATTTTTATTGAGCTCTACATTTTTCACTGCTCATCTCCCTACCTCTCTCCTTCCGCCTCCAATCCTCCCCCAAGGTTCCCATACTCCCAATTTACTCAGGAGATCTTGTCTTTTTTTTACTTCCCATGTAGATTAGATTTATGTAAGTCTCTCTTAGTATCTGATTTTATTTTTAATCATGTTTATGTGCATATGTCAGTGTGTAGAAATGTGCAGGTGCCTGCAGAGGCCAGAGGAAAGGCATCAGATCCCTGTAATTGTCCTGGAACTGGAGTACCAGGAGGTTGTGAGCTGCCCAGTGTGGGTGCGAGGAACTGAACTGGACCTGTGTAAGAGCAGTGGATGCTCTTAACTGCTGAGCCATTCATCTCTCCAGTTCAGTTTCTGTCCTTTAAAATAAAGATCTCTCTTTGATGTGTTTAGATAGAAAGCAGAAGATGCACCAAGCCTGGAAGTCCTGGTTGACTTGTAGGACCAAACTTCACATGCAGACCACTGCTCTAGAATTCAGGCTGCGGAGCGTCTTACGGTGAGTGTGTGCAGCGCCACAGGTCGGCTGCCATTGTTTCACCTCCGCACTTGGGATGAGGCTTTAATTCACCTGTCTCAGCACAGTGCTTAGAACACAGTGGACGCCTATAAATACCCCTTCATGACATTCAGCTATAATATTGATTGTTCATATAAACATGATTAATTCTAATTAAGTACTTACAGTGTCCCAAGCCTGTGTTAACTTTGTGTACAGAATGTTTGGTGGTAGGGCTATGAGCAGGCTATTTTTGTCAGCTTGACCTAGTGTAGAGTTGTCTGAAAGGAGGGAACCTCAGAGAGAAAATGCCTCTATAAGATTGGGCTGCAAGCAAGCATTTCCTTAATTAGTAATTGATGTGGGCCTAGTCCATTGTGTGTGGTGCCATTCCTGGTGAGATGGTCCTAGGTTCTATAAGAAAGCCGGCTAAGCAATCCGTGAGGAGCAAGCCAGTAAGCAGCCACCCTCCATGACTTCTGCATCAGCTCCTGCCTCCAGGGTCCAGCCCTGCTTGAGCTTCTGTTCTGACTTCTTTCATTGATGAACAATGTGATATGGAAGTGTAAGCCAAATAAGCTCTTTCTTTTCCAAGTTGATTTTGGTCGTTGTGTCTCATCACAGCAATAGAAACCCTAACTAGGACAGGGTGGTCCAGGGGAGTGAGCTTAGGGTCTATTTCATGGTTGACAAATACTCTACCACTAAGCCATGTCCATTCCCTTTTTATTTTGAGTAGTCTGACCTTGGACTCTCTCTGTAGCCCAAGCTAGTTCTAGACCTTCCCCTCCTGACTCAGCCAGAGAGTTGGGATTATAGGTCTGCACCCCTAGGTGGGGCTATGTGTGTGTTATAATGTAAAGTATTTCATTTTCTCCTTGGCATAAAACGTAAGTGCATTAGTTTGTATATCATCATGTCCAGTAAGGCTCCGGAAAGTCAAGGACTTGTCTGAAGTTTTGTAAATTGTAAAAAACAAAACAAAACCAAGAAGAGGGCTCACGCTCTGCTGCCGCTACTGCACTGCATCTTAGCAGCACTGCACACACAGGACAATCCACTTTGAGTCTCTTGACACGTGTAACAAAGCTGCTCCATGACTAGTCTTGAATGGAGTGCTGTGAACACTCAGGAGAGGCAGGCATAGAGCACAGCCTGCTAACTTTCCCACTGCACTCACATGGATCTGAGTGCTGTGAACACTCAGGAGTGGCAGGCATAGAGCACAGCCTGCTAGCTTTCCCGCTGCACTCACATGGATCTGAGTGCTGTGAACACTCAGGAGAGGCAGGCATAGAGTACAGCCTGCTAGCTTTCCCGCTGCACTCACATGGATCTGAGTCCTGGCCCAACATGTCACTGGTCATTTCACCTCTCCGTGATTACTTGTTCTCTTCTGTGAAATGGGTTTATCATCAATTATCTTTCTAGATTATTGGGAATTGATACCTCTGAAGTAGTTAGCTGTATCCAGGACATCTTTGGACAGAAAGAACTTTTATTTATGTGTGTATGCATGTATATGATGTATGTACATGATTTCACATGTATACAAAGATTGGTTTCTTCCTCACTTTCTACCTTTGTATTTTTGAGACAGGGTTTCTTTGTGTAGCCCTGGCTGTCCTGGAACTCACTATGTAGACCAGGCTGGTGTCAAACTCAGAGATCCACCTTCCTTTGCCTCCTTAACTGGGATTAAAGTCGTGTGCCACCATTACCCTTTTTTGTGTTGTTGTTGTTGTTTGTTGTTGTTGTTGTTTTTGAGGTCTTAATATGTAGGCCTGATTGGCCTCAAACTCATAAAAATCCTCCTGCCTCTCCCTCCCAAGCTCACCACCACCACCACGCCAGGCTCTACCTTACTTTTTAAGAAAGGATCTCTCAGTGAACCTAGAACTCACTAATTCAGCTAAATTGGCCGGCCAACCACCGAGCTTCCAGGGAACCATCTTGACACTCTCCCTGTAGCATGGAGATTACAGATGCTTGTCACTGAACCTGGGTTTTTATGTGCTAGAGATCCAAACTCAGGTTCTCATGATTGCATAGCAAGCACCTTGCTATCAGAGCCATCTCAGCCTTAAAATATGATTTAGGGCTGGGTGGTGGTGGCACACACCTTTAATCCCAGCACTTTGGAGGCAGAGGCATGCGGATCTTGAGGCCAGCCTGGTCTACAGAGCCAGTTACAGGACAGCCAGGGCTACACAGAGAAACCTTGTCTCCAAAATCCAAAAAGGAAAAAAAAGAAGAGAAAAAAGAAGAGGAAGAGAAAAAAGAAGAGGAAGAAGGAGGAGGAGAAAGAGAAGGAGGAAGAAAGAAGAAAGAAAGCAGGAAAGAGACCACTAGGGCTAAGATAAAGATGTGGCTACAAGAGATGGGAAGGGAGGAAGGAGACATCCCGCAGGATTGGAAACCTGAAAACCACTTATGTTTTTCCTTCAAGTTTTCTCATGAAATCTGAGTTTTAATAGTAGGCACTAACATTTTTGAAGACTAAATTGTGTAGGTAAGATCTAGAGTACATCAAAGGGTTGGGGCTGTTGCTCAGTTGTGTAGGTAAGGTCTAGAGCACACCAAAGGGTTGGGGCTGATGCTGAGTTGTGTAAGTGAGATCTAGAGCACGCCAAAGGGTTGGGGCTGTTGCTCGGTTGGTAGCTTGCCTGGCACACACAGCCCTGAGTTCATCTCCAGTACTGTAAACAAACAAATGAATGGGTGATAATTTATAGTGCTTAAGACTGGCTCTGATGTTAGTTTCTGTTCCTTAAACTTTTTAACATTATATGCTATTTAATATGTGAGAAAAGGATGATGCATTTGAAGGTCAGAGAAAACTTATAGAAGTCAGTTCTCAACTACCATGTGGTTCCCTGTAGCATAATTAATAAAAATTCAGAGACAGAAATTAGCTTTCAGCTTGAAGGTCAGAAAAGCAAAACAGCCAGCCACTGGTTCTTACCTCTACCTCAGTCCGAAATGGCAGTCCTGCCTCCAGGAATCTCAGGATGAGACTGAGCTGAGAGCTGTCTCCTCCTGCCTTATATTCTTCTCTAGTCCTGGGATTAAAGAGTACACCACTATAGCCTGATTTCTATGGCAAACTAGTGTGGCTACTGGGATTAAAGGTCTGTGTCACCACTGCNGAAGGTCAGAAAAGCAAAACAGCCAGCCACTGGTTCTTACCTCTACCTCAGTCCGAAATGGCAGTCCTGCCTCCAGGAATCTCAGGATGAGACTGAGCTGAGAGCTGTCTCCTCCTGCCTTATATTCTTCTCTAGTCCTGGGATTAAAGAGTACACCACTATAGCCTGATTTCTATGGCAAACTAGTGTGGCTACTGGGATTAAAGGTCTGTGTCACCACTGCCTGGTCTGTAAGGCTGACCAGTGTGGCTATTTTACTCTCTGAACTTCAGGCAAGCTTTATTAAAATACAAATGAAATATCACTACAGGTCCCTGGGATTGAACTCAGGTTATCAGACTTGGTGGCAAGCACCTTTTCTCCATAAACCACCTCTTCATTCCCTGGACTACTCTTGATTTTTGTTTTTCTTTGCAGCAGTGGGTCTAGCAGGCATCAGTTAAAGATGGTACTGTGAGGGAGAGACTTGGGCTGAACAGAAGCACAGCCCTAATGGTCCTTGTCTTTTCTATGCCCCCCCCCAACTCCTTCTTTGGTTTTCTCTTTCAGTTTCTGGTGGAGCAAGTGGAGGTGGCAACTAGCACAAGCCCATGCGGACCATGCTCTCCACACAACAGCTGTGAAGCATAGAGCCCAGAGCCTCCAGCTGCAGGTTTGTCTGGCACACTCAAGTTTTGGTAATTAACTATGTAATTAACAGGAAGGCTTCTCACTACTGCTGCTTGTTGGGAGTGCATCTGGGGAGATGGGGTGGGAGAGCAGTGCAGAAGAAGGTGGGGCTGTGCCAGATAGGCGCTGCTCTAGGAATGTGTACCTGCTCTCTAAAAGATTTCCATGCAGAGCCGAGGTCACAAAGTTGGTTAGAAACTGTTTAAAATATGTTCTTATCTGCTCATTGTTGTTTTTCTACAGCAAATGAGAAAATAATGCAGGTAGAAACAAAGACTGAAAAGAAAACCTTTCTGCTTTGCCCTTACAAGAAGTTTGGTTTCTGGTTTTTGAATCAGAGTCTCATGTGGTCTATCTAGGCTGGCCTTGAACTTGCTATGTAGTAGTGGATGCTCTTGATCTTTTAATCCTCTTGCTTCCAAGTGGCAGGACCATGCTCACTGACTGAAACTCACCACCCCGTGCATGAATATATGTTAATAAAACCCACCTGGCCTCTGAGGTTACCTGCACAGACACATGCCCATAAGCATAAAATGGAATCAACTGTCTTGCAAACTGAAAAAATGATTTAGTGGCTAAGAGCACATACTCTCTTGTAGAGGACCTGAGTTTGGCTTCCTGAAACCACATTAGGCAGCTCACAACCACCTATAACTCCAACTCCAGGGAATATGATGCCTTCTGGCCTTCTCAGGTACCTGAACTCAGGTACATACACCTACCTGCACACGGACACACATATACACATAAATCCCAGCCCTCAGGAGGCAGAGGCAGGTGGATTTCTATGAGTTTGAGGTCAGCCTGAACTACAGAGTGAGTTCTAGGACAGCCAGCACTGCACAGAGAAATCCTTTCTCAAAAAACAAAACAAAACAACAACAAAAAAAACCAACAATGCTGGACAGTGGTGGCATGGCACACACACGCCTTTAATTCCAGCACTTGGGAGGCAGAGGCAGGCAGATCTCTGAATTCAAGGCCAGCCTTGTCTAAGAGTTAGTTCCAGGACAGGCTTCAAAGTTCAGAGCCACAGAGAAACCCTGTCTTGAACCCCCCCCAAAAAACAAAAAAAAACCCAACAATAACAAAAAAATATAAAGGTGAAGAAAGAAAATTTCAAGTGAGATTTTTGGCAAGATGGTAGTTGGAGTGTGTTTGTATGTGTTTATGATTTATTTATTTTATTTTACATGTGTAATTTTTTCCCCGCATGTATCTATGTCAGTGCACCATGTGTGTGTCTGGTGCCAACAGAGGGCAGAAGAGAATATCACCTGGAACTAGAGTTACAGATGGTTGTGAGCTGTTATGTGGGTCCTGGGAATCAAACCTGAGTCCTCTAAAAGAGCAGGTATCTCTCCAGACTCAGGTTCTGGCTGTTTTGAAAATGACTTAATAGGATTTGCTCATGGGGAGATTAAGTATGGCTTCAGGGGAGGAATCCTGTGGTGACTCCTGGTTTTGGTTGAGCACCTGCAACAGTGGAGTTGCCCTTTACTGACTGACATGGGACCTCTGAAGGAGAAGCAGCCTGTGGGGAAGGACTGGAGGAAGCTGTGCTCTTCACTCGGGATGCTGAGCCTGGTACTCCCTGAGTCTTCACAGAGAGGTACAGATGCTTCTGTAACATCTGAAATACCGGGGAAGGGTCCAGGTAGGACCCTACCCTTGGGAGTCCTTGAATGAAGATGGCATTTGCAGCTGAGGGAGGAGTAAGCCGTGAAGGGGAGTGACAGGAGAGGCTGTGGGACAGGCACTGTGAAGTCGGCAGCAGGAACATGGAGGACCTGCCAGGGATCCAGCAGAGAAGATGTCTGCTATGCCCGATGCCATTCTGCCAGGTCAGGCAGGGTGAGGACAGACTTGACCTTTGGGCTGAGCCACGTGGAAATGGTTGATAGACTTGATAAGCAGTTTCTGTGAGCACAGGGGAGTGCTATCAAGAAAGCCTGCTAGGGAGAAGTTACAAAATGACAAGCTCGTGTCAGCCGCAGGGCTCAGGGTGCTAAAGGGTTGTGTCTGCAAATACCAAATTGCAGAAAAAAGGGGGGTAATACGTACACTTCACCCAGTTTATCCTATTCTTCATGGGGTTTTGTGTTTTGTTTTCTTTGTTATAATTTTTCGAGACAGGGTTTCTCTGTGTATCTCTGGCTGTCCTGGAACTTGCTTTGTAGACCATGCTGGCCTCGATCTCACAGAGATCCACCTGCCTCTGCCTCCCTGAGTGCTGGGATTAAAGTTCTGTGCCACCATCGCCCGGCTTTTTGTTTTTGTTTTTTGAGACAGGGTCTCACTATGTAGCCCTGACTGTCTTGGAACTCATTACATAGACCAGACTGGCCTCTAATTCACAGAAATCCACTTGACTCTGCCTCTTGAGTGCTGGGATTAAAGGTGTGAACCACCATGCTCAGCCATTATTCATGTTTTAACAACCATGCAAATGTATTTTTTATTCCTTTTTAAATATTCAGGAAAAGCAGGGAGGGAGCCTGGACCAGAGTTCAATTTCCAGCACCCATATCAGGTGGCTCACAACCATCTGTAACTTCATCTCCAGGGGATCCAATTCCTCTGGTTTTCAGACACCTGCACACACATGCACATACCCACACAACATACACACATACCACATATATAATTAAAAACAATAAAATTAAAAAATAATAAAAATTCAGAGTTATTTGTTTGCTTAATTTTTCTTTTTTAAAGACTGTTTCTCTGTGTAGACTTGGCTGTCTTGGAACTCGCTCTGCAGACCAGGCTGGCCTCAAACTCAGAGATCCTCCTGTCCCTGCCTCCCGAATCCTGGGGTTAAAGGTGTGAGGCATCTCCCACTTCAGTTCAGGGTGTCGTTAAGAAGACCATGCTGCGGGGGGGCTCAGAAGTTAAGAGTGCTGACTGCCCTTTGAGAGGTCCTGAGTTCAGTTCCCACATGGTGGCTCACAATCATCTATAGTGGGATCTGGTGTATGTATAAAGTGTTCTGCGCAGAACACTTTATACATAATAAACAAATCTTTTTTTTTAAGTTAGCTGAACTCTAACTCCTGATCCTCCTGCCTCAGCCTCTTAAGTAATCCTGAGATTATAAGCAGGAGCTCCCATACCCAGTTTAAGAATATAGTTCTCTCTTTTATTTTTTTATTCATTTATTTATTTATTCATTTATTTTGGTTTTTCGAGACAGGGTTTCACTGTAGTTTTAGAGCCTGTCCTG
>LOJH01009151.1:8124-28759 GCA_001685095.1 Ellobius talpinus
ATCTTGCAGATGAAGAACTGAGACAATGACAAATGATTTGTCCAAAATGACATCTGTGCAACGGGCTATGTGTGAACCTAAGACCCTAACCTCTGGCCCAGCTTGCTGGTGGATCTGACACTTGTTAGAGAAGCCCTGTGTGCCACATGCAAAGACAGTTAAAAGCTCTTATCTCCCTGCTGAAATCCCAACAGCTGGTGGTCACTGTGGCTCCAAAATGGCTACTTCAGGGATGTTTAAAAATAGAAACACAGGAAGGAACTGCAAAGAGGCTGAGCTTATTTTCTGGGGAAGGAGGAAACTGAGAGTATTCCTCCTAGTGAGTGCTGAAGTTTTCACTCTTAGCACTCAGACTTCTGCTTGAAAAATGACATTTTTTTGGTGAATACATCATGTTTCCTCGCTTGCATTTTGAGAGAGAGCTAGCAAAAACACTGAAGATCTTGGAGGATGCAGGGCCGAAGGGCAAACCAAAAGCCAGATGGCTGGCAATGAGCACTGAGCAGATACGCAGAGCGCAGTCCATAGGGAGTGGGGAAAGCATAATGCCTTGCTGCAAAGACTTGGAAATACTCATGGAGAAATTGCTAGGAAGTGAAGTCATTGCAGCAAATGCTTGTTAGTCTTTTACTCCAAATGAGGACCACCTAGCAGGGCAGGGAGAGTCCAGACCTGTTTATTAGTAAAGTCAGAAAAGAGGAAACTTGTCAGAGAGAATTGCAGGAGCAAAAAAATAAAAATAAAAAGAGGAAGAAGTAAAGAAACGAAATCCACTACCTGCAAACACTCTGACTACTAGCATGCTCACTCATTTTTTTAGCAAAATCTCCACTATATTCAATTCCTCCATTTTCGTTTCAATTCTTAAAGAAAGAAACTCAGTCTTCAACCCTTTGCACAACTGCAGATTCCAACTGTCTTGGAAGCTACTCAGCAAGTACAAGTAAGGGAAGAAGAGCATTCATCCCATGGTTTGGGGGTCACTCTGCCACTCTAGAGAAACTCAGTTGCAAGCCCCAGGCTTTCCTTTATCTCTTCAGTCTCAGATGAGTAAGAAAAATGTGACCTCGCTGGCTGCATTCTTTTTTTTCAAAACAGGCTCCTCTACCACAGATGGTGCCCTTTGAACTTAAAAGCTAAAGACCTTTGTTCCCCACTGTAAATCGTCCCCACAGCCATGTTGGTTTTCCATTTAGGGACCATGCTGGAGAGAATTGTCAGTAATACCGGGCAATTAGCACTTTGAAATATTATACCCCCACATATGTAACAGGTTAGCCCAGGGCTTGGACACAGAGAGACTCCACAAACATGAATGTCTTGTTTCCCTCGAGGTAGAAATACAGGATGGTTTCCTCCCACCCCCCCACTAATGCCAAGGCAAAGCAGCAGAGGGAAGTCGGGGGGGTTGCATCCCTGAAAGCAAAAAGACGGAGAAGAGGATAGAATATAGCTAGACAACTGATTTTGTAAACACACTTTTCCACGTATGTATCATTTAGCAAAGCCTGAAAGAACCAAAAGAAAAAATTAACTATAGGAAATACTAATGTCAGCGCTGAACCTCCTCTCAAACAGACACCTTTATCTTTACCTATATAACAGCCCGGTCCCCAAAGACCCAAAGTCCCCAATATTGCAGACACTAACCAAAGATCTTTTAGTGGTCTGTCTGAATTAATTATTAGCACTGATTTTTAAGTTCATCCTTATCATTCTATTTAGCACATTCTAAAATACATCACCTAGCAGGAATAACTGATTACAGGGCTGTCATTTATATAATCTGTGAAAATAAGCACTAGCCCACTCCTCCAGTCCCTGAATAAAAGCAGACATATGGTGTGTATTAAAAAGGAAGTGTAGTCTATCACGCTTGCTTAAGTTTTTGATTGCTTTCGGACAGAAACTCTCATTTAATCGGCGTCTCTCTGCTTAAGTGTTTCTGTAGTGATGAATTCTCTAAAATCATACCCATCTCTTAAAACAAAAATCTCTAAATTCAGGCAAAGGGGCTCCCAGAGGAATGTTGGAGGAATGTGGCAAATTAGCCTGCCAGGAAGAAAGGGGGTTCTTTCTAACTAGTTCCATAATTACTTCCTGACAGGGGTGGGGGCAGGGAGAATCTCTATCCCTGACCTGACAAATTTAGGCCAGCGGTGGAGTAGAGCAATGTAAGTCTCAATTTCCCATCTAGCCGGCAGAATAATAGAAAGCATGACATGTGTCCTTACATGAGAACTGTGTGACTCTAATCAGATGTCCAGTATTCATAGTGCATTCCTTTAACAAATATATTTTAGGTATTTATCCTTCCAACTCATGTGTGGATGCTTCTTACTATTAAGCACATTTTAAAATGTCTTACATTTCTAGAAAGAGTCAGAACTCTTAGGTCTCACATATTACAAAGTCCTCTTTATTTCACTGGCCTTGCAGCACTGACTGACAGAAGGCCTGCTTACCCTAACCACAGAGAACTGTTTACTCTCACTTAGGGCAGGGAAAAAGAAGCTTCTAAATTCAGTCTCAATGGATTTAACATATGGCATCATGTGACCTCTCGAGTCCAGAGGTCGCAGTTTTTCTGGAAACCGGAACGTCTATTCTGTTGAAGGAGTGGAAATTAGAAAGGGCTGACTGACCACTCTGCTGTGGCTTCAGAAATTGCTTTAAGTTAAATTTCTAAAAGAAAAAAAAATTGTGTCCTAACACTCAAAGATGTCCTGATGTTAGACTTCTGAGTTATTTTCCTGATGGCATTTCAGACATATTAAATTATTTGGCATCTGGTCCATGTACCAAATGGACTCTGCTCTGAGAGAGTTAAGTCAGCCTTGGACCTGCAAATTATCCTTATTGAATTTGAAGCTAAAAATAAATAGAAGCCTAAGGAGCGATAGAACAGAGGTTTCTTTTCTCTTTTTAAAGCCAAAGGTCCAAGTCAGCTTTGAAAAGGAGCAAAAGAGAAAGGGATAACAAAAACTAATTAAAGCTAATGAGACGGTTTGATTAGGAATACATTTAAATGAAGAATATGACTTAAATGTGATCCTTTTTTTTTTTAAAAAAAAAAAGAAGACACTTCGGGAAGCATGGGTGGTTTGTATTAGCATATGGGGGCAGGGCATATCTCTGTAGGATCCTAAACATCCACCAGTCAGTACATTGTACTTTTTCATCTCTTAAGTAAGGTAGAAGGGGTCAGGCGAAATTGAGTGCACTCTTATGTCTGCTGTGTAATAGCCTCACTTATACATGTGTGTGAAGAAGGGCCCACCCCCTGTGCAGTTACATTAAAACACATTCAGGAGGACCTAAAGGAGAACAACCCTTGTAGAGGCAGAACTGAAGCAGTATAAAACCCACAATGAAAGTGTGTATCGGTTCTGTTCAATAAAGATGGCTGCACGGAGCACAGCTGTGAACTATGTGCACAGTGCCATCTAATGCACTTCTTGAAATCAGCAGGTCTGAGGAACCAGTGCCAGGAAGCAGGAGAAACCGAAAGCAGCCACCGGGTTAGGAAGGCTACTCATACAATCATGGCTCTTACGTCTTATTTTTTTTGTTTTTAGCACACCAAAAGGATTTATTTGTTGAATGCCAGCCACTGCAATCTTTTCTCGTTTTCCAAAAGAAATTTTTTTTTTAAATTTTACTTGACTAGTATTGTGTTTGCATTGAAATTCAGAAAATTTCTCTGTGTAGCCTACTCTGTAGCTTGGAGAAATTAGGTAATTGAAATCTATCCATTCAACCCCCCCAACACCTGGAAAAGATCCAACAATGTGTCCTTACTCAACACGGAATGTGATTAAAAATGTCGGGTGTTATGCTGGGAGCTATCAATCTTGTATTCACCATGGCTGTGTTTGATGCTTCTAAAGGATTTGGGAAAAGATTTTAAAAAATTGCTTGCAATGGAAAAGATAAAAAGAAAAATAGCCACACACATACACACACACACACGAGCTTTCTCACCCACAAGATTATAGAGCTATCTTTAATTTTTGCAAGAGAAATACTTGAGAAAATTATTTAAGGCTATATGAACCACTTCTGTTGGCATTTTGGTAAATGACTTTACTAGAATGTCATACGGTTTGTCAGGATCATTTATATAAAATACATAAACCAGTGACTTAGAGCAGCATTTCATTCTTTAGACTTCACATCCAGAAAGGAATGGATAGTTATCTGGCATGAAGTAGCTGAAAATCTCAGTCGCAAACAAAGGATGAGAAGTGGCCAAGGGAGAGACAATATAGTAATGTCAGCAAGTTTGCCAAGAGCACAGCCATGTATGTGAACTTGCCCATCAAAGCCGAGACCAGTGATGCTCACGAGCTGGACACATGTGAGAGTCAAGGGTTCATCTCTACTCATAGCAGCAGAATGCTGAGACAATGTGTGTGTTTGAGCATTGCTTAATTTACTCTATTTGCTGAGCCAGAATCTGTTAGGAACTAGGAAACCAATGATATGGTGTTCCTGCATTTCCAAAGTTTCACGCCTGTAGAAGAGAAGGGATATATCACAATGGGGCAGAGTTTTAAATGAGTGTGGGGGTACTTAGCTGAAATGCCAAATTATTAATTTTCAAATGTTTGAATAAATGAATACCTCAGGGAATAGCACATGAATTAGTATTATAAGAGAAGTTAGGTTGTTGAGTGAATTTTTCCTTGCGGTTAATTTTGGTGCGCTGAGAAGTGAGGTGTACTGTAGGTGCAACTCATGTCTGTGCGGCATGTCAAATGATTGGCAGTGTAAGTCCAGGAGAGAATGATGTCACAAAACCTTGGACACAGACTATAGCTGAACTTTGTTTTCCTGGATGATAGATGACATGGAAAGATAAAGAAAACCTCAACTACATATCATGTACAAAACTTCCCTTAAAAAACAATGAATGACCAGCCAGGAATATAAAACAGCTAGAAGAAAACATCAGAATAAACTCTGTAGTACTGGATTTAGCAATGGCTTCATGAACAAAATCCATTTTTCAAGCCTGTTAAGAGAAATCCTGCAGATAGCATGAAGGGATTTCTCAGTGGTTTAGAGGTCCCAAGTTCAGTGCCCAGCACTGCAGTCAAGCGGCTCACTGTCACCTGTAACTCTGGTGCCAATGAATCTGATTTTGTCTTCTGGTCCCAGGGCATCGATACTCATGTGCATGTCCCCACCCAAACACACACATTTGCATGCATGTAAATAAAAATTAATGTTTTCAAAATAACTCGCAGAATAGAGGATGGGGAAAATATATTCCATACACCTGGTAGCAGTTTGGTATACACAAAATACAAAGAACCTTGAAGGACAAGAGCCAAATGTAAAACAAACCCAAGCAAAGACTTCAGTGGGTTATCTCTCTAGGACACATGAAAAGATGTTCAAAAATAACCATTAGACAAGTGAAAATCAAAGCCTCAGTGAGGACTGTGAAGGTAGCTCAGTTAAGCAGTTGTATTGCAAGCATGAAAAGCTGACTTTGACCCACAAACCCTGTGTGGAAATGGCAGGTGTGGCAGCACGTGCCTGTATTCCCATTTTAGGGTAGATGGAGATTGGTAGATTCCTGGGGCTGACCTGCCAGTGTAGATGGAAGTTTCTGTCCCACCCAGTTATGCAGCTGTTCAGTCCCAAATAAACACACAGAGGCTTATAGTAATAATAAACTGTTTGGCCTATTAGCTCAGGCTTACTCTTAACTAGCTCTTACACTTAAATTAACCTATAATTCTGGTCTATGTTTAGCCTCATGGCTTGGCACATTTTCTCAATGAGGCATTCTCATCTTGCTTCCTCTGTGTCTGGCTGGTGACTACATCTTTGTTCTTCCTCTTCCCAGAATTCTCCTAGTCTCTTCACCCTGCCTATACTTCCTGCCTGGCTACTGGCCAATCAGTGTTTTATTAAATCAATATGAGTGAAAAATCTTTACAGTGTTTAAGAGCCTTATCCCACAGCATGCCAGTCTAGCCTAACCATCTACTCCAGACCAATTAGAGATCCTGTCTCCAAGAAGATCTATGCATCCTGAGGATGACATCTGAGGATGTCCCCTAGCCTCCACATACGTGCCCACACTTTGGCACATGCAGGGACATAAACTCATTCATAATACAATTTTCTGAGAATGAGTAGAGTTACTTACTCCATAAAGTTACCCAAATTGTCAAAAGTCTACAAGTGTAATGGTACAGGATAGAGTTAGGACAATGACTTGTGTGAATAAGGAACAAAAGACTGACCACAATTATCATATTCAATACACTGTACACCTCTAAAGGTGTAATCCATTACTCTCTTCTCTCACAGTATTCCCACAGTAAATATTTATTGAACACATATAGTATCTCAGCACAATGACAGACCTGGAGCTCTTAAAGGTAAGAAACTAAACTTACAGTTTGCTAGGAGACAAGAAAGTGGGCACTAACGAGCATGCCAGCGAAGGTAAGTCAACACCAGAAACCAGAAAAGACTTCAACGCTCAGTTCAGGATGACAAGCTAGAGCAAGGCGAAGGGAAAGAATGGGAAGCCATGGGCTGAACCCTGGAAAGTCCTCCCCAGAGAAATGACCACTGAGCCCTAGAGGACAGCAGCTAGAGGGTTGAAGGGGAGGGGAGAGGAAGAGAAGGGAGCAGAGAAAAATGTGTAGCTCAATAAAATCAATAAAGAAAGGTAGCGTTGATGAGTAGAAAAGATTTCTGGTAAGGTCTGAAAAGTGAAAGAGGGATGTTTATGTAACAGGATCCTAGCACCTGTAGGGAACACTATCGTGGGCACCTGAGAGGGGGCAGGTGGGTTTCAGCCTGCAGGCAGCAGGCATCCATTTGAGAGTTTTACTGTTGTTTGCCCTTGAACTCTGACTAGAGACATTAAGTCTTCTCTGTCCTCTGACTCACACCCACTGTCCACATTCAGTTCTATATGATCACACAAATACTTTCACCTCGTCCCATTGGGTGGTTCTAGTCAGTTGGGCATCTAGACTTCATTGTTTGCAGCTGTTTGTTTATTGCAGTTTAATGAGCAATGCCTTTGCGTATTGATTTTCATTCTTATATTTTACTTTTATGAAGAATGGGAAACAAAATGACTTGTAGGATATGATGAACAGCTCTCAGCTAATTGATCTCTTTAAAAATTAACCCCTGTGCCTAAAGATTGTTTCTGACTTTCAGCAAGTTGTCAAGTCAAATGACAGTCTTTACCAGGAAAAGTTATGCTATCTTGTGAATGTCCAAAATCCTTTCTTTAGAAAGAACAATTCCAAGTACCAAATGCAAGGAATTCCAGAAGCTATTCTTGGGGAGATTTGACCTATCCCAGCCACCAATACCATTTTCATTCAGTTTCAACTCCACAGTGAGATACAGAACTTTCCATTCTGCTCTAGAATATGAAATGAGCTATGTGTGTATCTCCTTTCTTG
This sequence comes from Ellobius talpinus, assembly GCA_001685095.1. Lineage (NCBI taxonomy): Eukaryota > Metazoa > Chordata > Mammalia > Rodentia > Cricetidae > Ellobius > Ellobius talpinus. The sequence goes on from LOJH01009151.1 coordinate 15,576, forward strand.
AACATAACCTGAAAATGAAGAAATGGCAGTATCTTAGCTATTCTGCAGATGAGCCGTACTGTTTTTAATACTTGTAGTTCTCAGAGGATGCATAGGATCTCTCAGATTTAAGTGGGCCAACAGCCTATAGGAAACCGCATATCCTTGACACCATGATCGAATTTGTATTCTACATTTTAACTTGGAACTAGGCAATCATTTGCATTCTAAGTTTAAATATTCAGATTCTTTGTAAATATTAAATCCTTAATTTTTTTATATTTTAAGTTTTGGGGTTTTAACTTTAATAACAAAATATTCTGATTCTTTGTTAATCTCTACTGTTCAGCTATAAGAACACAGCTGTGCTGGTGGCTGGCTCATGCTCACACTCTTAGCACTCAGGAGTTGGGTGGAGAATATAGTCAGCCTAAACTATAGGTTAAGAACCTTTCTCAAAAGATAAAAAATAAAGGGTTTGGAGAGGTGTTTCAGTGGTTAAGAGCACTGGTTGTTCTTCTAGGGGCCTAGGTATAATTCCCAGCACCCACATAGTGACATACAGCCAACTGTAGCTTCAGTTCCAGAGAAACTAATGCCCTCTGTGGACACATGGTACATAGACATACATACAGGCTAAAAAACTCATACACAAAAAAATGAATATTTAATAATTAAAGTTAAAACCCCAAAATTTAAAATATAAATACAATGAATGTGATAACATTGAATCAAAATATTTACTTTAAAGCTACTCTAAGTCCCACAGGTTTATTCCAAATTTATTCCCAATTATAAGGAATTTTAAAATACTGAGATATTAGTAATTTTTAATCTACAATCATATTTCATCTATTTAAATCATAAGGATAAGGATGGAAGACAAACAAGCCACTCATCACCTGTGATAAAATGGTTTTCCCTGCATACACATTCCCACCAACAAGTTTCTAGCAATACTTACATTCCCATTAAATGTTTAAATTGTCTCTTAAAGATTCTTTGTTTTATAGGGATATATTGTGATAATCATATGCATATGTACATATGACTGGGTATATGTATGTGCACCATGCGTGTGCAGAAACCTGCAGAAATCAGAGAGATATTGGCTCTCCTAGAACTGGAGTTATAGACAGTTGAGCTGTCACGTGGGTGCTAAGAGCTGAACCTGGCTCCTCTGCAAGAGCAGTCAGTGTTCTTAACCACTGAACCAACCATCCAGGCCATTAAATTTTTCTACATCCATTAGATTATATTTAAATATACTTTTTATATTGTCTTCTTTGAGGAATAGTTTCAGAAGACACCGTGGGTCTTCAGCAGTGGTAAAGGGAGTCAGCACCCTTGGCTACCTGTCCTCACTGAAGTGCAGTAGGACCTCATCACTTTTCAGCATTATGCAAGACACAAGGAAGAGGCAGAAGCCGCCTCCTCTACATTTCTTTGTCAGACTTATCTGTATTTGCTGTAGACGCTCGAGTGTCTCCTTTTATGCTTTCCCTATTGATGAGTTTTCTTCCCCCACGTTTTGCTCCATGGTAATAATCACAACCCAAATACTTCCCTCCATCCTTACTCTCCTGCCCAAGTCTTCCTCTGCTCTGCATTTTTGAGTTCAGTATTGAACCATTTTCATTCCGCCCCTTATGCCTATCCTCATCTGTCTCTGCTTCCTCAGCTGGAATCACCCCCAACCATTCACACTCCTGGAAGTCAAGAAATCAAAAGTCCATGTAACATTCTTCACTAAAGAATTAGAGCAAACCACTTAAAATTAAGCACTACACATTCTGTCCTCAAAAATCTCTGACCCATCCCCATGGCTAAAGAAAACTTCTTAGGTGCCCCTTCATCTCCAGCAACCCCCTACTGAACTGCAAGGTCTTTTCTGACCCTCTCACATCTTCTGGAATTCTCCTTACAACCAATTTATCTTGTTTGATTTGAAGTTAATTTACAAGTCTGTTTTTGGTGCTTCTTCCAGTTCCTATAGGCAATACCTTCCAAGGTCAGACCATATGGGGTTTATTTTTTGTTTTGTTTTGTTTTAACAAAAGACTCCATAGAAAAATTATGCCACTTCCTTAGGGGCAAACCAGCTATGTTTTTTGTCCTTTTAACTGGCATGTTTTCCTTCTCTGTTATTTTACTCAACAACTGATAATGTAGCCCACAATGTCAGGGTTGTAATTACCAAAGCCAGTGCATCCCCTCCAGCTTCCAAAGTGATTTTACAAGAGAAAAAAATTGATTGCAATCTAACTCAGGGTCATAAAAGATAACAACTGTGATAAAAGAATTAAAATTCTCATTTTCTGTTTCCGCACAAATCAGTTTCAAGATACAAAAGAAGAAAAGAAAAAGCAGCTCCTTTGTGTTTTCTCTTTTCAAGTCGGAGAGGCATGGGGAACATTAAGCAGACTTTGACAATGTCATTAATTGAACAGTATATTAAATAACCTAAATAAGCAAATGTCTTGTGAAAGTAGAAGGCAATCATGGTTAAGATTAGAGAAGCTGAGGTGTGGAACACCCAAAGAGGGAGCGCGAACGTATTAAAGACTCCATATGTGCCCCACCTGTCTAGGAAAGAAAACTGCAGAATGAATCAGAGAAACAGATGAAAAAGGAAGTTTGAGAGCAATGCGATTATAAGTGAAAGACAAAAAAATGAAAAACTTCTACAAAGTAAACATAACTTTGAAGGAGTCTAAGTTTAAATATGACGACACTTGAGGAAACCCATCTACATGTATCAACAGTCTGTGTTCCTCTCCTGTGTATCTGTCTATCTGTCTGTCTGTCTCCTTCTCTGCCTCTGTGTATGCTGCTTTGATTTGCTTTTGCTCCCATTTTTGAGAAAAGTCCTCACTCTCTAGTTCAGACTAGCATCCGAGATGCTGGGATTACAGGCATGTTACACCACATCTGGCTATTCTGAGGGCTTGTAACAATAATTGTTCTATTTATAATACGTCAGTCAATGTAAAATTTTTGTTGACAGTCACCACAATCAACTCAAATTTAAGCAAATAAGTGAAATTACTAAGGAATATCCAGTATTCCCAATGCTTGATTTCAGGATCAAGACAGGATGAGACAGAGGGTAAGCCTCAGAAGTAAATGACACCCAATGAACAGAAAGTGGTTCCAGTCCCACCAAGAATAGTCAAACCCGGAACTATGAAGACTCATCTTAGGGACTCTCCAGCACCATGATGAGAAAGTCCTCTCCAGCCACTCTCCCCTCAACATTCAAAGCATCAAGATATTGAGGTTTCTGTGCACATAAAAGTATCTTGTTGGGTGAGTCTGAGATGCCTCACCAGAGAGAGAGAAAGAAACTCAAGAGAAGGGAGAGAAAGTGGGGAAATCGCCATATCTTCCCATGGCTCATGACCTTAGAGGAGGTATAGGGTCTTTCAAAGCAGACCTCCTCCTCACCAAGTCAGCCACATTAAGTGGCTCTACAGATACTGAATATTTGAGGCTATATCAATTTAACTTAGATCAGTAAATTTGGCTTCCCTAATTTATTGTTTTCTTGATAAAATAGTGTTTATTACCTTAGGGACCATGGGGGTGGGGCTATCATGGGATGAAGGTAAAGGGTCAAGGCCCTAAAATGTAGTGCTTAAATTTGGGTTGTAATAATTGTCTGTCTTTGAACTTGAATAGATCTGCCACATCTGAATATCGATAAGAGTGTACAAGGAATTAAAAATAGTGTTCACCTTGTGGGGATACTCGGAGGATAAAGGCCTGTGACTTGCTGTGTTGTCTGGAACACGGACAAGTACAATAACCATCATCCCACAGGGCTGTATGGCTGTTCCTCTCCCTTTCTAGTGTGAATCCAGCATCCATGATGAAGAAAGCTGCCCCAGGTAGATTCCTACCCTGCCATTCCTCCTCCTTTCTGAGCTGAGGACTTTGTATCCTGTGATGTTGACTGCTTTTCTGAGTTTGTATCATCAAAGTCTTTATTTATTTGAGCCTCAATTTCTTCAGGTTGTTTTTATGTAAATTATCTTTAAAAAAGTTAGTCTTTGATCTTTAAGATTTACTTCATCTTTAATACCATATATGGTGGATATATAATAATGCAAGTGCACGTTCCCTCAGAGTCCAGATGAAGGTATCGGATCTCTTGGTGCTGGAGTTACAGATGATTGTGAGTCACCCAGTATGGGTGCTGAGAACCAAATTTAAATCCTTTGCAAGTATGTCCATGCCCTGACTTCTGATCCACCTCTCCAATCCCTGGCTGTACTGTTGAGTCCCATGTAGCATTAAAACATATAAAAGTGTTTCTGTGACTAGAGCCCTGCTTTTCTCCCTCCAGCCACTTTATAGCTGCTCTCTAGCTGTCTGTTGCTTGAATCCTTTTCCAGTGACCTCAGCTTGGAAGCCAGCTGGACTCAGCTTCATGAGTTTTCAATCAAGTTCTCCCACCTACAAGTTGTATGGCCTTGACAAGTTACTTGACACCAATGCCCTGGGCCTCGCTGGCATCATCTATATAATGAGGATGCTAATGAATTTGGCACTTTAAATGCCTTTAATTATCTCGGGTCACATCTTAACTATTTGTAGGCAGTACCTTCTGGTGAGATAATGTAACAGAAAAGTCTCTATGATTGTCCCTAATAAGAGAGATAACTGTCAAGGACTCTGTAAGTAGGAAATTAATAAGTTTATAAAGCTATAATGAACCAGTAGATAGAGGTTTCCTCCACCTCGGCCAGGACTATGGTAATCACAACCACAGGGGGAAACGAGAGACACTATCGGTCAACCTCACATTAAAATAGGCAGCTAACCTCCTGTGGTGTCTGAGACACGTTCTACCCAAGGAGGCACTCTCACACTAAGCCACACAGTGAAAAATGATTGCACAATGTTTTCCCCCAAAGCAATAATCTTCAAAGATCCAATATGAGAAAGACATATTTAAAATATACCTTTGTTTTATAAAGAAATAGAGATAGGAGTGAAGTTAATCTTCAAATAGTTTCTGTGCTCAGAGTTACATTCACAGCAAGTGGCTTGCTGTTGTGCTTTCTGAGATTCAGTCTGCATTTGTACAAGACTGGACCATAAGTCAACCAAGAGCCACCCATGGCAGCATTCTCCTTGGCTCCAAAGCCAGCCTACGCTATGAGAACAACTTGTTCAGGTCTAAGGTCCAGTCCACTGTGGAATCATTAGGACCTTGCATTTTAGCCTCTTCTCTGAACAACTGCCACGATGACTTCTGGCCACAAACTCTGAGAGCTGTATTGACTTTATTAATCCTTCTGCCAGTCTTGAGGAAGGAAAACTGAATATTCGGCAGCCTCCATTCTGACTCAGTCTGTGTATCAGCCAATGTACGAAACAGAATAGTTACCATTCCCAACCTAGTGGCTTTGACAAAACCCTGTCATAATTAAAGGAAGAAGAGCTTCCCTCAACAGCATCAACTACGAGACAAGCAAACGGCAGCCTCAGTAAGCCATGATGACTGCTAGAGACTTCAACACCAAGCCCCCAAACTGACCTCACAATGGCATTATAAACATTTTCATTTTAAAAGGAGGAAACAACTCAAAGAGGTTCCATAATTTCCTCAAGGTCACACAATTCCAAAATGACAAAGAAGTCATTAAGCAGAGGGTAACTTCTGAATAGCACAGCCTTACTTGGGGTCAAGGAAACAATCTTAGCTGCAACCATTTGTGCTGTTTTCCCCATGGTCAGAGAAAGAGAGTGAGGTGAGATTTCAGTGCATTATTTACAATAGCTTTTTTATACAGGAGTCCAAAGAACCTAAAATAAATTAACCCTCTGGTTGACTACTACCGAATGGAATGTATGTATGCATGAACGCATATATACAACCTGATGCTGTGGATTAATGATAATAGGGTAGAGAGGTGGGAAGTGAACTGAAATTGACATCACAGAACACACTGTTCGCATTTAAGTACAGTAACCAAATATCATCACCCCAGTTCTCAAAGTATTAACTTTCAGAGTATATTAAATGTTAAGTTCTTTAATATATATATAGCAGAAAGTTGAAACTTTTAGAAATCTTTGTGTAGCTAGGCAAAGTGACAAATACCTGTCATCCCAGTACATGGTGGGTTGAGGCAGGAGGATTAACATGAGCACAAGACCAGTCTTGGGATACATAAGGAGGTGTTGTCGTAAAACCAGCAAAACCAAAGATATCTTCGTGCAATTTAAACTCAATTTGAAAAAGAAAATTGCAGGCTGCAATAAGCTGTAATAAAGAGTTAAAGTAGACATTAACTTAAATATAAAATTTATTAAGATTATTCCTCTAGCAAAAAAGGCCTTCAGGCGTACGTAGGAACAAGTTGGACAGCTGTCAAGCAACTCTCCATGAAAGAAGACACCTGGAGATGGGCCTTGTAATGGTCTGAACATGAAATAGTCACCATAGGCTCATGTGTTTGAATAGTTTTTGCCTAGGTGGTGGATCAGTTTTGGGAGGTTATGAAATTTTGGGCACATGGATCCTCCTTGTCATCTGTAAAGCCAGGGTTTAAGGACTGTAGTTCAGTCAGGCTCCCATGTTAATTCTCTGTTCCCTGGATACCAAGCATGTAATCAGCCATGTTTTCCCAGCCATTCCCCTCATGGCGCTAACCCCATCCTGGGGATACCGTCAACTGTATTCCCCAAACCACACCCTGGGATAAACCCTTCCTTCTGCAAGTTGTTCCTCCCAGTATTCCGTCACAGCTACGAATCAGTACCTAGTACAATACAGAGCTGGGCAGAGGGGAGGGTGGGAACTCTGAGAAGCTATCGGAGGGGAGCATTGCGTTAAGAATATGTGTATTTTTAATTAGACTTCTAAACCTGGGGTATACCCTATTCCAGGCAGGGAGAGAAACAGGCACAGAAGTGTAGCAACGATAAAGGGTCTCAATTCATTGAATCTTTATCGGAGGCTTAGGGGAGGTTACAGACACAAGACTGGGGTTGAATCCACTCTGAATCCTGAAGGCACAATGAAAGTGGTGTTGGGAAAAATCAGGCTGGAAGGAGGACCTGGGATCTGAGCCGCAGGCCAGTGCATGTGCTTACACATACATTTATAACCTGCTTACCAAAAAACACGACTCGACAAAGCTAAATCTTCAAGAAAATGGTGTTTGAGCATGGCAACAAATATTCTCAAAGGTAAGGACATAGCTAATCATTTTTAACTCTGATATCCCCAGTCTAATCCTTCAGGAAAATATTCTTTAATCCCATCACCATATTCAACAGAGAGTAAGATTATAGTACCAGTAAGCGGGAAATATCAGGAAATTTTCAACTGCATCAAACATCCATATGGCAACAGGGAGGAGCCATGGGTGTTTAATTCTGCTTCGTTCAGCTCCATTTTGTTTATTTTGTTTTATTTTGCTTTTTTATTCTCAACCTAAGGCAATGGAGAAAGATAGAAAAATCTTTTCAACAAAGGAAATCCAAACAGTTTGTTGCACTTTATTGCTGGAGGGAAAATAGAAATAGCAAACCTGATTTTTCTACTGTCAAACTAAAGGTGTCACTCTTAAAGGAATCTGTGCTACCCAAGTTAATTAGAATAAATCTGCCCTAACTTGAAATTGGCTTCATTAAATGACAGAAAAACACAATCACTGTCTTGTGGGGCGAGATGTGAAAACTGCCACAGAATGGCTTTAATTTTAGAGTTTTATACAACAGCAAGCATAATTTCACCAAAGATGCGTTAAAGCATTATGGACCTCAGTTGCTACAAATTTTTGCTTGTGAAAATAACAGCAAAAGAAAGACTTCTAATGAATAAAAGTGAAGCTTCAGCCTCTATTTAGTATTGGCTTGGCTACAAACACAAGACACCTAGGTCTTCCTTTGTGACCTCATGCTTAGCCCTATAACAAATAGCCTGTTGTTCCCACGCTGAGTATATCAACTCTAAATGATGCTGTGCCTGCCTGGAATGAGAGTTCAGTCAGCAGAGGGCTCGCTGTGAAAGCTCAAGGATCTGGGTTCCATCACCAACACTAACATAAAAAAAAAGCTGGCCATGTAATCTCAGGACTGAGGCATGGAAAACAGGTGGATCCCTGGGACTCTGACCTAACTAAATATATGAATCCATGATACCCATGATAACTATATGAATTTGTGATAAATGGCAGAGAACTCTCAAAAACACATGCTGAACATTTTCTAAGGAACAAAGCTAGAGACTGAGCTCTGATTTCCCCACTCATATACACAGATGTGTACATGTAACATCATGAATATATGCACACACACATATCCCATTTACACATGCACCACACACACGTGTGTGTTTATATATGATGTATATATACATCATATATATGTATATAAATATGCACCACACACATGCACACACATACAAATACACACACACACAAACAAAGATAAAAGCAACCACTCCTCCAAACATTTCAAAGGGCAGGGTGGGGGGATTATTGCTTCTAACTAAAGTCCTACCTTTAGCATAGTAGATGTTTCAGCCTAAATAAGAGAAAGACGAGATTTCAGAAAGCAGCTGACACACCCGAGTCCACCTTTTCCTTTCCTGGGGTGCACCATTATCAGAAGAGACAGGGAAGGAGCTCAGAAGTGCTAGACAGAAGACTCTATCACGACCCATCCAAAAACTCCAATGGACATGTTTTCTTTTGGATCCTTGAGAAACAGAAGTTATCACTCTGATAACCCCTGGCTAAGTTTTAGTGGTATTGAAAACTTGTGACATTGTTGTCCCTTCAATTGTTCTTCTAAGAAGAGGGTATCAGAGTCAGCTATGGATTGACAAAGTGACAAAATCACTTTTACACATTGCAGCATTTATAGAAATCATGGGAGCTAGCAATGTAGACAACCAGACCACAGGACGCTCACCGGCCTCCCTGGTAGTGACACACTGACATCTCATTCTCAAACTGTTACTACAAGCAGATTATCAAGTCTGACCTCTCCTCTATGGGGTAAGCAATTCCGTTCTGCATGCCTCTTTCAGGTCAGGACCTATGTTTTCTGGGTTTGTTTACAGCTAAGTGTAATCACACCACTATCTTCTGACAAAATAAAACTGCAGACAGAAGCAAGGGATGAAATAATACTGGGCCTTACAACTATGTCTTTCCAGTTCACTGTCGCTTTTCTTATTGCTTCAGCTGTGGCAGCAATTCATTTTCCTGCTTTCCCAAAAGGATGCAAAACCATGAAATTAGCCGACTCCCAGGCACCAAACCTTAAGGAATAGAGCTATTCTTCATGTATCACCTGAGAAGCCATTTTCTGTAGTCTCTAAGTCTCTGTCTCCTGGTAGTTTTATCCCAAATCATATGCCTTGCATAAGGCTATATAGCCAAACTCGTTGGTTAATTATTTTTGAAATGTCTTATTAATCAAAAGGCAGCTATAAATATTTAATTTCTTAACAATTTAGATTAACATAGAGCAATTTCTGTTTTCTCTCCCGGTGATCCGGTTTGGTTGTGATTGTTCCTTTGCTGCACTGATAGCCTCATCCACCAGTAGCTATTGCAAACTGTCACTGTCATAATTTTTGAGAGGGGAGAATATATGACAGAGTAATTTTAGAAGAATAAATGAGTTTTAATAGTTAAAAACTGTAAAGCTAACAGTAATGAGGTCCTTCCTATTGAAATAGAAAATGCTCTTGTAAAATCCGCAATAATTTTTAAAAGGAAATATTGGCCAGGGCAAATGCAGATGGATGCATGAGGCAGATGAACATACACTTACTGGTTGATAGCTGCAGGTGTGGTTTGTTTTCCTAAGTTTCGTGTGCTTCGAACTTGGTGCTTGTTTTTGTTAGTGTTGCTATTGCTGCAACAAAACACCATGACCAGAAAGCAAGTTGGGGAGGAAAGGGTTTATCTGGCTTACACTTCCACACTGATGTTCATCATTGAAAGAAGTCAAGACAGGAACTCAGACAGGGCAGAATCCTGTAGGCAGGAGCTGATGCAAAGGCCATGTAGGGGAATTGCTTACTGACTTGCTTCTTTTCGTTATAAATCTTCATTAGCATTACCACTAATAGCCACATTACAGTGTGTATACTGGGCTCTTTTGAGATTTCCTCTGCCCATGAAATTAATGTAAAGCTCTTCATTTTAGCCTCAAGCATACTCTTTAGACAAGGACAAAAAGCAGCCACGTTCTTCACCAAAATATCACAAAAATGATCTCTAGGCACATATTAATATTCTCCTCTGAAACCTCTTGAGCTAGCCCCCCACAGTTAAAATCACCCTCAGCACCACTGTCTTCCATGTTCTTACTGGTATGTTCCATTAAGCAGTATTAAGGAATTTCACCGCTTTTCTAACCCAAACCAATGTCCATATTACTCTAAACAATACCATGGTCAGGCCTATCATAGCAACACCCCAGTTCCTGGTACCAACTTCTGTCTTAGTTAGGTTTTCATTTCTGTGAAGAGTCACCATGACCATAGCAACGCTTATAAAGGAGAACACTTCATTGGGTGGTTTACATTTTCATAGGTTTTATCATCAGTGTGGGACATGGCAGCAGGCAGAAAGACATGGTGCTGGAGCAGTAACTGAGAGTGGTTTCTCTCACTGGATGTGCCTTCAGCATATATGAGATCTCAAAGCCCACCTCCACAGTGGCACACTTCCTCCAACAAGGCCACACCTATTCCAACAAGACCACACCTCCTCATAGTGTCACTCCCTTTGGGGCCATTTTCTTTCAAACCACACTATGTGATCCTCCACACTCATGCTTGCACCTGCTATGGTATCATCTACTACACTATTTCACAACTATAATCTCTGCCTGGAGACATAACCCCTGTTTCTATATAAAATAACCAGATTTTTTGTTTAGAAATCTGGGGCAAAGAAAATTGAGTCTGAGGCCAGCCTGAGTCACATAGTCAGGTCCTATCTCAGAAAACTGGGTCTAAGGATCTAATTATAGACTATAACTTGGTGGTAGAATTCAGTCATAGCATATGAAAGGCTCTGGATTCAATCACCCAATCAATTGATCAGAATAAAGCACTCAGCATCAAGCATTTCATTATAGTAATGGGAAATGGGCCACTACAGACATATTTTTAAGTTAAGGTAGCAGCTATTAAAATGATGCTCAGACAGAAAGTACCCCTTACAAAAAGAGAAAAATGTCACAGCTGCTCTGCAACAGACACTGAGGATCAATTTCTAGACAGATCTTCACAGATGATGGTCCCCAAGTGGGAACTATCAGTGACACCTGTTAACTTGTCAGAACCAAGATTCTGGACTTCTCTGCAAAGTTATTGAGGTAAAAAGCCCACATTCTCCATGGGTTAATCCTCCCCAAGCATGCAGCACCCAGCGAAAGCTGAGAGTGTCCAGGAACAAGGAAATGGTCCTTAGTTCCAGGAACTGATTGTCAATTAACTTTCAGAATGCAGTGTAGGGGTTGAAGTGACTGTAGCCAACCATTTGTAGACACACAGCCAGTCTCAGGTTGTACTCTACACTTTTCCAGGGCCAGATTCTGTCCTGTTCATTTCAAGACTCTATAGAGTATAGACGGGGTGGCAATATGTTCAGGGAAGCCACATGCATGCTTGGCACAAAGTAATAAGAAGAAAGAAATACCCCTTCAACTTGAGAGCCCTCTTCCCTCTCTTCTTCTCTGACCTCCTTCATCCTCCTTGTTGCCTGTGTTCCTTGTCCCTCTTCTAAGCCTTTGTACAGCACAGTCTGGTTAAATACTGGAAGCCAGTTGCTGGCCTTCCCCACTATTGCCTTGTCTATTATAGAACATACTTCCAGGCTAGTTTAGAAAAGAAAAATCACACACTGCTGGCAAAGAAGCTTCAGAAACAGGTTCGGTTACCCTCTATTCAGTAAACATGCATAATCCGCCTAAAAATGAGACCACAGGAGCCACCAATACCAGACAAAATCATGGAGTACCTACAAAATCACGGACCACCTACAAAATCACTTCTTTTATGCAGCCATACACACGACACAGCAAGCATGTATATCATGGGCTGAGGCTACTGTGGGTCATTGGCTCCAGGTGAATGACATTTTGCTTGATATGGTTCTTCTCCGTTAGTGACCATCCTGTCTCATCTGAGCTTTGCCTGTACAACTTCCCACTCTTGGCCCAAAGTCTGAATTTGTGTCCCTCCTACTCTCTTGTCTCCTTAGTGGATAAGTGTACTTCAAATGCAGACACTACATAGTAGCCACACTCTTGCCCTTGGGACTGTGTATGGCAGTGGGGTTTCCTTAGTCATGGGCACCGTATTGTTTCAAAATGAAGAGGTTCTGGAGTAACGTGAGTTAAAAATCCATACACACAACATAAAAGCAGTTTTCAGTTGTCAAAAAAGCTTAGGACCTGAGAAAAAGATACGCAGGATGCATCTTTTCAGAGGACTAACAAGGTGTGAAATAAGATCCAGTTCTGCATGTGTTTTCTAGTGAGGGTGTGTGTGTGTACATGCACAAGCATGTGTGTTTGTGTGTTTGTGTGTGTGTGTGTGTGACCAACATGTATGCACTATGCATTCCATCCATGGGAGATGGGGCTCAGAGCATCTTTTAGAAAAAGATTTATTTTATTGACTGATGACCGTGTGTCTGGGTGGAGGTATGCAAACATACATGAGTTCAGGTGTCCATGAAGCCAGAAAAATCAGATCCCACTGAAGCTGAAGATATAGGCAGTTGTGAACTACCTGACATGAGCAATGTTGGGTTACATAACGTATTCCTGGCCAGCCTGAACTGTAGTATGAGAACCAATCTCAAGAAAGAAGTGTGTGTGTGTGTGTGTGTGTGGTGTTGTGTGTGTGTTTGTGTGTGTGTGAGAGAGAGAAAGAGAGGACACCATGAAATGGGAGGAGAGCAAGAAATCCTAAGAAGGTGATGGTATTTGTGTGACATTAAAGCAGAAGCGAGGACTATTTGAGGGAGGATGTGATGGCTTAAATGACAATGACGCCCATACACTCATATATCTGAATACTTGTTTCCTAGTGGGAGGAATTGTTTGGGAAAGATTAGGAGGTGTGGCCTTTTTAAAGGAGGTGTGTCACTAAAGGATGGACTTAAGGGAGGACTTCAAAAGCTTACATTACTCCCTGTTGTGTCTGTCTGTCT